>QFDW01004042.1:0-10609 GCA_003315895.1 Lactifluus rugatus | reverse complement strand
AATCAAGGTTAGACACCGTGACGAGAAATGTCCCTTTTTCGCAGTTCTACAGTCGTTACTTTCATCGGTGTTTGATACACAGCATCAGGAAACTTGTAAGTGACAAGCGTCACTAGGTGTTACTAGCCGCCCAGTAAGCTAGTCACGCTAGCATCAGTCACCCGCTAGTAGCTCTAGTACTTTTTTTATTTTCCTGATGAGGCTAAAGGCTATATTAGATAGGCGCTAATTCTCTCCGTCACTCGGCTTACCAGTCACCTCAGTCAATTCATGTTGGGCAGAAAATCCCAGTGCATCCCTAGAAACGTTCCCGGCAATGCCCGAGAATCACTGCGGTTCCGGCGCAGTGCCACGGAGTTCTCCGAGTCGTCGTACACCAACTGCGAAATTTCAGGTCTGGCTTTGAAGATCTTCACCCTGACTTTGAGACTGTTTCTGCTACCACATCCCTTCTGTTCCACTTTGTTGATTACTGTCTGAGGTACAACCAAGCAGGCTGAGCATCGTATGCTCGCCAGGGCAAGGAGTATTGCCGCATCAATACCCCATACTATATCCTTTCAGATCCCAATGGCGCTGTGACTGTCGGTATCAATTTCTTTGTCATGACAAGCGATTATCTAGAAGACATCTAGAACAAACGCGTACATAAATTCTCACACCGGACCTAGCAACTATTCTATGCCCAATCACGCAGAACAGTGGTTCTATTTCTTGGAAGCCCTTTTGACTGGATCAGTGTTTCTTGTGTACCTGATCATTGGTTTATTCCCGCACACCTAGAACGTGTGCAAAGACAACCCATTTATCAATTACGCCACCGTCGTGATTGAGTCATCTCAGGCTTGTGTAGCGGTGATCGCTTGAACTACAGTACATCTGAGCTGTTGCGAATGAGAGCACGCTATTAAAGTTTGCCCAAAAGCCGGCTCCAAATGGCACTCGGCGTCGCTCGTTCGTCATGACACGGAAGCAATTTAGATTCGACTTATTATGACCGATATCAAGATTTGGCCGTCCAATCACCGGACGTTGTTACAAATCTTCGCCTCCGCATGACTTGTGGCCTGTCTTCTAAATTCATGTGCTGAATACTTGTGCCAGTGGATCTCTTTGATGAGCACGCGCTCGTAACTTACTTCCGAGGCCTGCGAAAACGAGACGAGACCAGTCACTGGGTGACAGGTGTTGTGCTAACGATGAGTGCTCTGTACTGAGCATCGTGACCGAACCCGCGCCTCAGGCTGCACCTCAGTCCCTTCTTCGGGGTCTTATCAGTTTCACATACTCACCCGGGCCTTTCATTGGGTCTCACTTCAGCAACCGCTCTGATCGTCTTCCTCTCGTCTCATGATCGACGCGCCATTTTCCTTTTTCTGGATTGTGGTGGGAGTTGCCAGTAGACTCCTGACAATAGCAGATGTTACAGCGTCGGAGCCTGTCGCATCGTCCTGATTGACGGAGTGCTTGTCAGCCCCCATGAGGGGTTCACTCCAGCTTCTGAATCGCACCTATCGGGGTCCGTCTTTGCTCTTTCTCACTTTCTAGCTCTGTACTTAGTACTGCCTTGCTTCCCATTGCTGTACTCTCAGGCAGAGTCAAGCTACTCGCCCTATTGTACTTTGTACTACCTTAATTCCCCTTGTCCCACTGTGTTTTCCCATATACTACGCTGGCACCGGCTACTATGTTGTATAGTACCTACTGTCCGCCGTCCGTGTCCCCCAGTGTGCCGTGTACTGCACTTGTCGGATTGTAAAAGGGCATTCAAGTTGGGTGTTTACGTCAGCATACCACTGCACTCCTTTTTTTATCTGCAGTTATATAACGCAATATGTTTACATGGAACAAAGCCACGCTCAACCCCGCTCAAGGTTGAGAACGTTGAGGGTTGGTATCGATGTATTTAATATTGAGGATGAGGGTTGGTTGTAGGGAGCGTGGGCCAGGCCCATGTGTTTACTACGTTTGTTCAGACTCGGAGGTGGGTCTCGCCCTTGGTCTCGCCTTCAAGTTCTCGGTAGAAAATAGACTTGTGACACCTCAATGAACTCTGCGAGGCCCTGCTTGCCCCCGTTCCGAAGTTAATATCTGAAGATGATGTTGATGGAGGGTGTGAATAAGGTGGCGCTTGTGCCTAGGCGCCGCCGCTGCCAGTTAGTTATAATCAGCTACGTATACACTGTCATGGGTTGATACTGTACATAAGCCCATTACTGTCGCCTTGTCATCAAGATCATAATTCTCCATCAGATTGCCTGACAAATCGCATGGCTGATGCTAGCATCTCTGTGTTGCTGTAACTTGAACGCGACGGTTTACCTCAGGCTGTCCACAGGGCTCTCGAGTTGAAATTTATATGGTGATTGTGCGCGTCAAGTTCATCGACGGATCTTTTCTGCTGCCCTGAATATCCAGAAGGGAAGAGACTGTACCAATGGAACCGCGCAACATGAACATTAGACAAAGGACCGGGGCGCTCAAGGGTAATTACTGTGGAGCATCAGGAATACCATCGTGCGTTATGGCTCACCCCAATCATCAGCCATTGGTGCCTTCACTCGGCGAGTTACTGGTATTCACTTGCACTGGATTACTCACTGGCACTGTAGCGCAGGTGGGTGCTGACCGATGGCACGGGACTCTCCATTGGGCAGTCTCAGGCTTACCACTCGTGCATGGAGATCTCGGGCATGACTAGAGCCCACGAAAATCAATCAATCTCCGAATGTATCAACAGAATCACCAGCATCATTATGCGTGTAAAACTTTGTCTGCGCTGCACCCGGGCCTGCTTTCAATTAGCGGGGGCACAGCTTCGGGATGGTGTTTGCATTTGGTTCACATATTTGCTTACCAGTACAGAGATAGCACCGCTCGGCTGTGTTGGCTTACGCTATTTATTATGGCATAAGAAATAAGATTAGCGTCAGAAATTGACCGCCCGGGAGCTATTTCGAATGATTCCCCCGGCAGATATGTATAGCCACTGCCTCGGATGGATGCGATAGTAGCACGGCCACAGAATCACTGCTACCCTCATGGGTACTAGTGAACACTGCAGATTACACCCGCCGCGCGCCGTCGCGCTCCTTCATTTGCGTCTCAAGACGTGTCAATGTTACTCAGTTAGAGATGGTTCGGCCTGGGTGGTGGGTAATTTGTTAGTTATGACCTGCGGCAAACGGATTCAAGTTTTCGTTCATCGTTCGAAGGGATAAAGTTCAACCGACGGGTATCTCAATCCGCGGATAGTGTGCACATCGGGATCACCTCAAAGAACACAACCGTCAATCTACATGTGCTCTGCTTCATAGACATTCTGAGGCGCAAGATGCGTCGTCGCGTCGAAGTTTCGTTGAATGGACCTTACGTGAGGCTCTTGATTCTTCGGTGAGTACACGTAGTGCCCCGCGGATATTACAGTACAGTAGCTTACACAACCTACGAATACGAATACTGTATCATGATGCGGTGACAACCACCTGGCCTTTGTCAAAATTACTAAAATGGACTACTGTAGAGGCCCCTCATCAGGCCCCCCGGAGCTCAGCGGATAAAAATATCAGAGATGTTCTTTACATTCGCTCTACATACAATAAATACAGCAGATTCCCGTCTTCCAATCTAAAGACTAATTAGCAATAGCTACACCGAAGTCCAGGGCCATGAGGTGTCTGAGATAGAGACAGAAGGAAAGAGTAATACGAGCATACATGCGGAAACAGGGTAACGTAAGAGACAGATAGCGCAAGACGTAGTTCAAGAGGGTAAGTTATACTGAGCCAAATAAGTGAGAGAGTTGGGCGCCCCGAAGAGGCCACACGTCAAAGTAACATCAAAACAGTGAGATCGTTCATCATGAGATCTGGTAGATGTGAATATTGAAACGCACAGAGGATGTTGGCCGGGTCAAAACCTGAAACATCATGGGATACGGGAGTGTGGAGTGATGTGGGAGGTGCAAGTTGAGGAGGAAGTGTTACATCAAGAGTGACCCGCCGTTGAAGTTCCAGTCATCCCGACCGCTAGAGTCCGGTTCAACTTTCATTGACATCGCAGCTGATCCCTCCAGATTAGGGTTCTGTTCCTGTGCCTTCGCACACCCGGAACCACCTTCAGAGCGCACTAACAAGGGTCCAATCAGTCCTGCCATAGCATGTATTGTGAAGAATGACGCACGATGTCGATTAAGTGCGTCGAGCCTTGCGAACGGCTTCCTGCAACCATCACATGTGAATGGGCGATGATTCGAATGTAGTTGCTCGTGGCGCTTGCAGTCATGCTGTCGTGCAAAGCCCTTTCCGCATCCAGGCCATTTGCATTGGAAGGGTTTTTCATCGTTATGTGAGCGCATATGGCCTAAAATCCATAATTTAAGTGATGGCGGTCCTGGAACATTGGTGGAAAGACGTACCTTTGAGGTTGAAATGACGAGTGAACGTGGAACCACATCCCGGAACAGGACATTGGAACTTTGCATCGTTGATGCGCCGTTTCATACTAGCATCGGCAGTTGCGGTCGTTGTCACATTCGGCCTCGCAACGATAGCGGGGGTCGCTCCACGCGACCCGCCAGAGGAGTAACCGCTAAGGTAACCGCTGGACACCTCACCTCTCGACATGTTATTGATGAGTGGGGTTTGCCCGTTTTCGAGACCAAGATCTGGGAGAGGTTCTGGAAGACGCGTTGGGCTGTCGGAAGGACTGGCCGGGGGATACGGTGACGCGCGTTGCGCACCCCAGGTGGGGCCACCACGGTCTCGGGACCCACTCGAGGCGCGGCGGTGATGTCCACGGGAGAATGATTGTACATCAGGGGGGTGTAAGTACTGTGCACCCCTCTGTTGCGCAAGGAAATCGACATGCCGGCTGGGGGGAAAGCTGGGGATAGGATTGCCAGGATGGGGGCCAAGCATCGTCGGTCGCAGATCCTCGGAACGAGACTGCCTGTGCGTGAGTCTGGGGCCTCCTCCACCGTCAGATCGGGCGCGTCGTAGTAAGACGGCCGACTCTGGAGAAAGGAAAGATGAAGGGCCTTGTGAACTAGAACTTGGATAGGTGAAAGGCTGCGGGAGAGGTCCCGAACTGAAGGAAGTCTGAATTGCGCTGGCAGAGGAGGAGGGGCGGGGAATCAGGTCTACAGGAGGAAGGATGTCGTTCATGTTCACAGTGCGGCCACTACCGAAGTTAGATGAGTTGGGTTCGAGAGTCGGCGGCGGTTGTTGGCTGAAGAGACCACCGCTCCACTGGGGTGGACGAGCAGATGTGTCAGACTTGGAACGAGTACGAGAAGGAGAGGGCGGAAGGAGGAACTCGTCGCCTTGACCGGTTGCTGGGAGATCTGTGGTGGTGCGGATGGATTGACTGGTCCCAGGGAAGTTAAATGAGAGGCCGGAACCACCGGCCGTTCCGGCGCCGGAGCGGAACTCAGAGGCCGGCTGTGATGGTGCGGAGTTTGCCGAGGGATCGGACGAATGATGGACCCAACTGGACGACGGCACAGTTGATGGAGTTGCTGATCCTACAAAAGATGAAAAGATCAATAATAAGGTCTTGGGTGAGGCGGTCCCCCGGGATACGGACCTTGGGGAATTGTGTTCCTGAACCCTGCCGTCTGCGTCGTGTTACCTCCGCCACTAATCGGCGTCGCAGGAACGATATGAAGACGGGGGCCAACCCCGTCGCCTTGCGGGGCGTGAATCACAGGCCGGTCTTGAGAAAAGCCACCAGGCTGGCCTAAATCAGGAATCACAAGGACAGGTGGCGACTGGGGCTTTAACTGAGGGGAAGCGCCTTCGCCAGGTATCTGAACAGGTTGACGGTACGGGGATTCAACACGAAGTTGATTGAAGTCAAGGTGAGGAGAAGCATTGACGCCCAGGTGCGAAGATACGGATGAGGCTGGGCTTCGGCGATCGTTCTCCGCCCCACTTTCGGCGCCTCCGTTGCTTGAAGAGGGAGATCCGTGGTCGTAATATCCTGGGGAATGGGCGTCGTCAGCGGGAGTAACTGAAACTGACACGCGACTCGAGCCGTCGACCCCTGACATGAAGCCGTCGTCGAACATCAAGAGACCCCCAGAAGTGGGTGCGTCGTATTTAGAAGGGTCGTAGTCGTCACCAGGTGGGACGACGAGAGGATCCCTATCAAGTGCAAGGGTATCGTCGTTCGCTTCGAAATCCAGTTCTGATACGACAGAATAAGGTGAGTTCTGATAAGAGCCGTTATACGATGGGGTAGCTGCAAAGTGGGGACTAGACGATCGAAGGTCGAAGGAATCGAAAGCAGTGTGATGAGGGGAGAGATTGAGGTTGTCTGGGAGGAGACCAGAGGGGCGATAGTTGACGCCGCTGTCAAGGTCTTGTAGAAAATGTTGGTCTTGATCCATGACACGGCAGGGGGGTAGAAGATAACTAAAGCGAATGGCAAGTAAGACGGGACGGAGGATCCAGTAAAAAGGCTGTTGCAATGGGGCTGTGCAAAGAGAGTAAGTAGTTCAGATGAGAGTTTGGGAGGGAGCGGGAATATCTTGGGGAGGGGAAAAAACGGATTGTCGTACCCTTGACACCCCCATCGAAGGCCAGGCGGTGTTTTCGGTACCCCGTGTCCTTAATGCCACGTGCCCAAATTACTTTAAATGACTTAACCACACCGCCTATGCACCGCCCCGAGCCGAGCACCAATGTTGACAGGGCTGTGCCAGTTCAATCCTGTGCCATTTCTTTTTTCTTTCCGTCTTCACTCATTTCTGAGTTACATTGTGCTAATTCGTTGTGCTCACATTGGCCACTGGCATACATGTACAGCATGACCCCACGTACCCCTCCATCTCACCGGGTTATGCATTAGACGGAGTTGAGAGTACAGCCTGGTGCATTTGGCATGCCTCGACGTCCGCATAGCCGTCTCTGGGGCAGTGCAGGAGATCCAAATCTTTCCTAAACTGCAGCTTCGTTGGCCATCCTAACTACGGTTTCCGATCCCGTGCGGACCGCCGGCTCGCAAAAGATCTTCATTTAACGGAGAAAGTGGAAAATGATAGTGACAAGGCGCCCCGACACCATCTTTGATTTCTGATCGCCGACACTTGCGCGTACCGACGCGTACACCGACTATCCGCGGACATGACGGTAGCAATATCAGGAACCTCGTTGCTGTGCCACAAGCACAAGGACAGACACCAACAAGCCATGAACTGGCAATATACCAACGTCATTGCAACAGCCCTGAATCCTATCAACTCCTTGAGAGCTGTGCGTGAAAATGGTTCCACCTGGTCTAGTGAAAGAAGATGATTATCACGTGGGATATCTTCGGACCAGTACATATCCGCCAACGCTAGATGTCAGGGGAGATGTGGGCCGAAAGTCCTGTGGCCTGTGGGCACGCCTCGGCCTCCCTCCGAAAGAACGCTCAACAGGAATTGCCAGATTCGCCCTTCTCGTGCCAAAATCACGATTACAACAGGTGTTACAGTATCCGAGCATGTCTGCAATCGGGCGGCACTGCACAGCTAACCTCCAGGCTACTTTCTGTGGATGCCACTGCCACGTTCCATCGATATCGGACGGTGGGAGGATACCCAATTCCAGAAGCCATGCCTCCTGCCTGCAATGGTGTATATGCCACATCAGCAGATGAAACAGGTGCTCGGGGTCATAGTACATGTATTAAGGGTGTGCAGGACTTCGTGAGGGACATGCCTTGCCATGGAGGGCCTGACCGGGGTCGCGATGCTGGATATCAAGACTCAGTCTGGCTTTCGTGGCCCACCCCCCGAATGTGGCACCGGATGCTAGGCAGGTCCGCGTGTGCTGTAGTGGATTCGAAGCCTCTTTTTGGCGGTGGCAGGAGTACCGGGCTGTGATCAGGCTGAGGCTGAGTCAAGACAATAGCCGAGGATCCAAGAAGGGAGTGGGGCGTTGCCTAATTCCCTAGGATGTAACATTTCGTAACAGTAAAGTCGCCGTTTTCTGCCGTCCGTGCGCGTTCGGTCCTCGTTGGTATGTTTGCAATATGCCTCTTTTCAGGTAAACAATGACAGCCCGAGGGATAGGACGTCATCCGGTCCAGGCAGTGAGGTGGAAATGAGGGGGTGTCATTGTTTCGCCGTCAAGTGCACTACCACCATGGACAGAACAAGGCGACTCTACTCTACTCACGTTGGCCCCGACAATAACAACACCTGTCTTGTGCTACATTCCTCGTCAGGCGTAGCCAAGCCCACGAAGTTCATGACAAAGACAGTTAGCATGTCCAGGGTGCCTTGGTACCTGACGTGTGGTGTATTGTAGTTACTGTAACACGACCCGTTCCACTCCCCGTCCGAGATCACGGGCCGCAATGTTGCGCGGCGCTGGTGCCAAAAGTGCCAAATGTAAAGCCCATATCGGGGGTCACACGATACCCCCAGCCACTTGTGGGAACGAGAGCGCGTGGTCTTGAAACCAGAACTCCTGGGCGCTGTTACAATTTTAGGGCTCAGCGCAGCGTTTCAGCGCCTAGGATATCACTTGGAAAGAGAGGATTGGTTGTCTCGTTTCTTCGCAACCGTAGGGAAGACTTCATCATCATTCAGAGGTACGAACATGACATATGAGGGCACGCTAAACCGAGAGGGGAAGCTATCCGTCCTTTCAACTACTGTGTAATCCCCCGCCTGCCTCAGGCTGCGATGGATACGCGCAACACGAGGGTTACAGCTACAGGTGCGTCACGGTCTAGCATTGACAGTATCTGATCGCGTGGTAGCGAGTATTCCATACAACAAATGGGTACCATCATTCAGTCACATCAGTCTTTCCCATTCTTAACTGCTACAAAAGTTAACACGTAGTCTAGTACCATCTCTTAACACAGTCGATACCTTTCTTTGATAAAATCATGTTGTGTAGTGAAAGGGAAGAAAATGCAGTTTGTCTTGCCCACCAACTGGTGCCATGTGCCATCACGGTTTTTATTGGTTCAGGGGTCCATGCCCATTTGAGATGAGTTTAACTTAGTTGTCCAATTGCAAGGGTCACACACGACCGGTTGATCCGCGCGACACCGGCCCGTCTAAACACAAACGTCGACCTGCATATCGGAGTCCGGGATGTTTACCACTTTCTTCATGGACACTGTGTGCCCACCACTACCATATCTCGGTGGCGAATTCCTTTGAGCGCTAGCGACATAAACACCAATCAGACAACTCAACGGTTTCTGGCGACTGGCGACACTACCGCACCTCGTCGGCCTCGCCATCCCCTAGGGCACGAGTTGAGCTAATCCTCGCGCGCCAATGCCCTTCTGTCTTGTGTGTGTGAGGGGGGGAAGGGGGGGCAGGAGACCACTCTTGTCCCCCACACCTCCGGCGCGTGCCCGACATGCCCGGACGACAAATACCTTGGAGAGAAACGAGATTGCTAGTGAAAATTTGTTGTGCAGGGCCGCCTACACTATACTGGATCGCTCGCCCTCGAAAGGGGGTGTGGACATGCAAATCCTGATATAATGTGTTATAATAAAAGTCATGCTGTACGAACGCAGAGATGCTACTGTCCGTCTCGGGGTTTCCGCCTCTTCGATCACCCAACGCTGATGAGATGTGATCGGGGAAATCGGTTTATGATCGACAACAAACCTTCTTTTTCGTGCAAGCGAAGTGGCGGGGGCTGTACATGTACACTTGACCTGTTCGTGCAATATTGGCGCATTGTTGTGGTATAGTTTGGTATTGGACGTGGGTGCAGACCTGCCTAACCACTAGTTCCACCGGCAGTGCGTTAATCTGCCGGTGGGTAAATACAGGTAACGGATTTCGACCCCCCACTGCGAACTTTACGGGGATGGACGGCATAGGCGGGAATGCGGCCATTCCGGACGCAGGGAAGCAGACGCTTGTCAGCGTCTATGGAACAAACTGATGCGCCGCGTGCATCTGCGCGTAATTACCCTGCATACATGGTAAGAGGAACGCGGACGATTGATAATTCTAAGGGAGGGTGACGAGTAGAGGCGTATCATACATCAGCACAGACCAAAAAAAAAAATACACGATTCCGTCGTATTTTTGATTTTTTTAATACAAAAATAGAAAAACAAAGGAAGAAAATAACGTTGGAATGTACTGAAGGTATTCTGTAGCAGACAAGGGCTGAAAGAAATACATGTCTTCCCCAGGATCAAGGGGCAGACACAAAGCGTACAAAAAGGGGAAGGGAAAGAGGCTCTACATAACGCCTATCCGACGTATCCCCTTCGCTCCCCCCACCGATCTCCAGTACCAGCACTCCCATTCAAAGTCGCAGCTCCCGACATCGAGTGCGCACGCTTGCGCCCAACTACCACCTGCGTTTCCCCATCTCCCGCGGGGACTAGAACGTCCGCTGGAGCAGCGGTCGTCACCGCCGACCCCGTCGAGTTGGGGATGACGAAGTACCGTCCGATCGCTCGGCGCACCGCGCCATTTGCGGCGCTGGCGATGCCACTTTCGAGCATCGCCGGTGTCGTGACAGGCCCGCCATTCAACGAGGGCGTGCGTTTCTTGTACTATGTGCATATATGCGACACACAAAAACTCAGCGCACGCAAGAAGAGGTACGTATGTGTAGGGGCGGGTGGG
>QFDW01004034.1:0-11465 GCA_003315895.1 Lactifluus rugatus | reverse complement strand
GACACCAGCCCCTCTACCACCGGGTAGGGCAGAAGTACACCTCGTCACAGGAGACACTTCCCCTACCACTCCTATCAACCCTCTTCTCCCTGGCGTGTACAGCGGGATCCCCACAACTAACGCAATTATCTTTCAGGACTCCCTAGCCTCAGTTGACGCTATTCTGAGCCATGGATTCCATGATAATAACCCTGAATGCACACAACAATCGACCTGGCTCTACATAGCCAATAAACTTTGCGATTCCTTACTAGACAGCCTTCGTAAGACTATGGGCCCTTTCGATGGGAACGAAGCTTGGGACACCTACCCATTCAACAAACTCATGGAAGACAAAGATACCCTGGTCGAACAACTCTACCCTCGCGTTGCTAGACTCAACAGCTACTTCTCTCATGCCACCCTGAACCCAGATGGATGGCTTTGCTGCATGAAATGCCTCTCTGCCACGGCTGCTGACAGAAAGGCTCAAATCCATGATGCCTCACTCTCACTAGGGATTGACCTAGACATTGCCCACTCTTCGTGTTTCAATAAAGAACACGCTCTCTTAGTCAAGGAAGCTGAAGAATGGCACACGAACAAACTACAAGAAATCCAGAACAACATCATACAGGAGGTTCTGAACCTGTCAACCATACCCCTTGACAACTCTCCCCTCAAACCCTGGATCCAGGAACTAGGGGAACACATCAAGAACGTCATACTGCCCACTATCATGGAGGAAGCCTGCAAGAAATTCAAAGGTAGGTATGAACAAGAAGCTTTCACAGCCTGTGAGGCACAGGGTATAGTCATGAGGAAGAACCAGTGGGAAGAAATCCTTTCTTCCACCAATACCAAACTCGAGGAAGATAAGCGCGCCCTCCTCCTTCAACACGAACAAGGTCTTCGGACCATCAAAGAAGAACTCGTGACCAACCTTCAGAACAAGAAGGCGACAATTCTAGAACAGAATCGCCAAGAAATCTTCCAGTTTCGAAGACTTCAGAGACTTGCTTTAGATAGCGAGAAAGAAGACATTCGCCTTGAGGCTCTTAAAGCAGTCAAAGCCACTCCCAAATCCGCGCTGAAAACCACTAAACGAGCACGCCATGACCCACTGAGTAAAGGCAAACAGAAGGCTACAACGGAAGACGAAATCGAATCGGGTTCCACACCCATGGCCACCCCCACCGCTACTCCTCAAATTCCCCTACAACAACTTCCTTCAGAGGATGTCATTATGGCCCCGACCCAGCCTACCACTGCTAACGTAGTTTTGGCTCAACCGATCCCCGTTCCTTCTTAGAGCTCCCGCCGATTGCAACCATCAACAACCCAAGCCAAGATCTATTGGATCTTCACAACCGGATTGATCGTCTGGAAGCTCATGTAGGTCTAGCAAAACGAGAGACACTAATACGCACGGACTCAAGCATTCATATCCCCACTAGACTACAGAATCCCCCTCCTCCTCCTCCTCAGACGAAACGGAAGAGGAACAGCCCACATTTGCCCAATCCCGCTCCCACTCCACCCTCTGCACAAATCGCAGCCACTACCACCCCTACAGCGGTAGCAGGCCCTTCCCGATACGACGAGGACATCCCTAGGCAGGAGGACTTCGTTTCGTCACCATCTCCAATTCAAACCACCAGAGAAGATGGGTGGTCCCTGATTGGGAAGAAGGGGAAATCCGTCAGTTTTGCAGACGCGGCGAAGAAGTCATCCCCTTCCCCCAACCCGCCACAGCCAAAACCTCAGACTCAGCAGACGAAGCTGAAACCTAACCCCCAAACCTTGCTAACAAAGGACGAGCTCCTCAAGATGTCCCGCCCACAACTCCTTGCAACTTACAAAGCCTGCACGAACAAATCCATCACCAACTCTAATCTCCCAATACCCGCTATCATAGATCTCATTCTCCATCCCCGTCCTCAACAGTCGAAACTGCAGAAACCTCAATCTCCGGCTCCGACACTAACCACTGACTTCATAGTCTATAGAACCACCCCAATACAACTCGGAGAACCGCCAAAACGGCACCAAGGAGAAATTACCCATGACATACAACGTGAACTTCTCCAATTCCAACGCAACTCTAACAGCACACACCTCAATCTCCTCAGCGGGAGATGGGCACGTGAGACCACTCACACATTCCAACTAACATTCACAGATAGCCCTAGCCTCCTGGACATACACAATGTCCGGGAAATCCTACTCCGACCATTTAAAGATTCATATCTATGCCCCAGAAAAGGACATACTTTCCTTCTTTTCCACAGAGTTCCAATCCGTCGCGATGATGAAGATAACATCCTTCCCCTTTCAGATATCAGAGACGAACTCCAAAAGAATCCTCTGTGCCGAGGCCTTCTCATCGCAGGGGAACCCTCTTGGCTCCAACAATTCCTTGATCTGGAGGCTAAACATTCCACAATACAACTCTCCATGGTGGATAGAGATGGCACCATAATCCCAAAACTTCTCAAAGTGGGACCGAGCATCTACGGTGAATGGGTGACCATAACTAGGAAGGTCTACCAACCATTCCTCACCATCTGTACATGATGCTGGAGACTCGGACATATCAGTGATGATTGCCGTCTGCCAGAAGAAACTCAGCTATGCCGACTCTGTGGTCTGAATCACCGAGAAACGGAACACCCCCAATCCTGCCCCAAGTTGGGCTCACATAAAGAAGCCGGTAAGTGCGATTGCAAACCCCGATGCGCTAACTGCAAGAACTGGATCACGCGTAATCCAATGAAGTCGCTCCCAGGTAAAAGCTGGGGTCATTACGCTGGGGACAGCACGTGCCCACTCAACAAAGAATTCAGGACTCCCCTGTCAGAACTCGAAGAATGAAGGGCCCTTGAGTCACAGAGGACCAAGGGGACTGCAGAGGAGGATATAAGACTGTATTTGAGTTGTAGAATAAAGGAATACTAACCTGCAGAGGAGGATATAAGACTGAAGTCCATAAGTCCATCCTCTGCAGTAAAACTCAACCTGACTAAGCAACTATCTAACCAAATATGGTAATACCAACTCCCTCAAGCGTTGGGCTGACACTACAGTACCACAAATCATACAAATAACATCCCCCTCCCGTGGAAACAGAAACAGAAGAGGTTCCCACTACGGGAACAGGATCTCCGACAGTCCTCCGAAGCCTGGTCAAAGCCCGCATCGTCCTTCCAGAAGGCCACAACTTCTTAGAAGCACCATTGAAAACTTCTGAAACCTGGAACTTAGTGAAACAAGAAGAGGAACCAACCCCTGAACAACTAGCATCTCTGAACGATCATGACCGTCTCTGGCTTACAGCCCAACGCAAACTCAACAAATCTTGGTCTTAAATGATAGTACAACCATTAAAGATTGTATCTGTGAACATGCGACACATGACGCGGGATCTCCATATCCTATTACAAACCACTGACGCAGACATCCTGAACTTACAGGAAGCTCCTTTCTTTCGCATCTCTACTTCACGCTCAGACACTGACAACTCCGGAACGGACATATATGGCGGAGTCTCACACCCCCTTTGGGCTATCTTCTCCCCACCACATACCGGGGAGGAATGCGTCTGAGTACTAACTTATGTCCGTAAAGATATTCTAGAACATTGCTCAGTCACTGTCAAAACCAACTCACCGCTCACTACACTCTCGTCCCTATTCTTCAATCTCACTTATCCTAGCAGCGAAATCTTATCTATCCTAAACACTTATCATGCCCCCCCAGCAGAAGGGGGCCACTCACTTCACAGGTTACTAGAACACCATTTTGATCAGGAGCATCCCCTGATCATACTAGGCGACTTCAACACACACAGCTGCTGGTGGAGCCCAGCGAATCTGGTCCCATCACCATGGGCTCCAGATCTCGAGAATTGGCTCATTCAGGAACAACTAACGTGTCTGAATGCAGATAGAATTCCTACCTGGAAAGGCCCAGAAGGACATAGGCCTTCAGTACTCGATCTTATCTTCACTAACGCCACCAGGATTATCACAGATAGGATTTCAAGAGTCCACATTTCACATCAGGACTCTTTGGGCTCAGACCATGTGGCCCTGAGCATCATCTACTATGCTGAGTCACCGGAAACGCTAACCCCTCAGGCAACCCTTCCACACATCATTGATGATATGTGGAAAGACGCTTGGATTGACAAATTCAAACAACATAGGACCAACGATCTCCTCTCTATAGAAGACACAATCAGGGAAAGCCAGCAAATCCTGGACAACATCCTGAAAACCTGTGACGCCTTCTTTCCAAAGAAGACACCAAACATGAAGTGGTCTGGCTACAGATGGTGGAATGACGATTGCAAACTTGCCTATCACACGTACAAACAAGCCCCTCAGGACATGAAGCGCCCCTTACTTCACCACTTACAAGATACAGTCCAGGATGCCAAACACTCACATCTACAAACCTTCCTAGACTCCCACACATCGGGAGACCTATGGACAGCAACTAGGTGGAGACATGGTCGAAAGGAGTCGCACATTCCCCCACTTTGGGATCTAACCACCAAATCAACCACTACTGACAAGCAACGCATGGGAGAACTCCTAAAAGGTAGATTCTTCCCACCTATACACAACGACATCCCCCTAGTACAGGAATGGGGCCCCCCACCCCGTCCATCACGAAATTGGGAACCTAGATGAGGTAAGACACTGCCTTCAAGGAACCTCCAATACGTCAGCACCAGGACCAAGCGGAATAGGGTATAAGCTCCTTAAATGGAGTTTTCAAGCAACCCCAATACACTTTACTCGACTATACAATGCGTGCCTCACCCATGGCATACACCCCTGGACTAAAGCCAAAGTAGTAGTGGTACCGAAACCCGCCCAACCAGACTATACGCTTCCGAAAGCGTACAGGCCTATTAGCCTTCTGGAATGCATTGGCAAACTCCTGGAAAAGGTCATCAGTAAAAGGGTAATGGCAGATATCAACACGTTCCAACTCATGAACAGTCAACAGTTCGGAAGCCGAGACAAATCCAGCACTGTAGATGGCGCCTTACACCTCACACATCTTATTGAATCCACTATCAGATCAAAACATACCGCTTGTGGCTTGTTCTTTGACATCTCAGGGTTCTTCGATAACCTCAATCCAGCGAGGACTTGCCACGTCTTCAAGATTCTCGGCTTCTCACGACAACTCACGGGCTGGATGATGTCCTTCCTATCAGATAGAGAAGTCTCCCTATCATTCAACGACTACTCCTCCCCGCCAACAATCCAGAATGTGGGAACCCCACAAGGGTCACCCCTTTCCCCGATCTTATCAGCAATCTTCACGGCTCCGCTACTCTGGTACATGAACGAACACGCTAGAGTCCCGTTCACCAACTTTCAAATCTATGTCGATGATGGCTGCATCCTATCTAGTGGAGCCACTTACCGATCTGCCATAGAACATGGAATGAACACCTATCGACAAGTAAGTTCGTGGTTACACACTAACGGATTACAGCTGGATAAGGACAAAACTGAATTCATGTGCTTCCACACCCGATCAAATCCACGTGCATTCAGATCCCCAGTTACGTGAATCACTCTACCAGATGCCCACCATGGTAACTATGATGTTGACGCTAAAACAACCATACGTTATCTAGGTGTTTACCTCACCCCATCCCTTAAATGGGATACTCATGTAAGCATAATGGCGGCCCACGCCCGCTCAACTCTCGTTGGTCTAGGGGTACTAGGTAACTCAATCAGAGGTATCTCTTTCTTCAACTGGAAAAAAGTATACAACGCTATCATAATCCCCGTTCTAACCTACGGAAGCCCGGTCTGGTTTACAGGAACTAGACAACAGGGACTTATTGACACGTTACAGATAGCCCAAAATGAAGCTTGCCGGAAAATCAGCAGGGTTTTTAAAACCAACCCCATTGATCCGCTACACTTCCTAATCGGTATCCCACCAATCAAATACATGCTACTAAAATTATGCACACAATACTCATCCCACATCCATAGACTCCCACATACAGCAGGACTTTTATCATCCTTACCTAATGATCAGAACCCCGTACGGTACTGGCCTACCTTCGTCAATCCACAAACTTCCCTCTGCTCCCTTGTGGAGTTGAGGAACCCCAGGGAGGAAGGAGCTTACGTACCAATCCGAGATCCAGCTCTAGGACCTTGGTCACATACCCAAGTTAGACTTACCCCATTTACGAAACCTGGTCTTAAAACGACCAGAAGTAGATTACAAAAACCAGTGCACACCACACTAACAGTCATCATTCACAGATTACCACACCTACCTGGATTATCCAAAGGATTTACCTGGGTATCGAAAATAGGCCGCAACCAACTGGATCACCATGGCTCTGCCCATGACCCAGATTGGAAGAAAGCCTTTCTGGACTGTGTTCTAGACTGCTTACGATACCTCAAACTTTTGGCTCCCTTGCATACGATACGTGTGATACGTTTCTGTTTTCCCTTACCCTCTTTTCCAGATTTCCTCTTCGCAACTCACAAACCTAGCCCCACACTTACCAAGGCTAGCCACTTTACTAATACACTTACTAACATTCTTTCGACCTACCTAGACCTCTCGGTGGAAATCCACGGTCTAGTCAAGAGGTGGACAGGGGCCTTTGGGAAGCAAATAGCACAAGAGACACACCCAGCTCACTGCAGAGCTTCAACAGAATCCGGTTACTCCGGATACACTAGATCCCACTATCATGGCTTGGAGAGATGACCTCCTCACAGGGAAATTCGTCAAACACCCCAGCCACAAAGCTTGGATCGCTTGTGCTCATCCTCCCTCCCACACGCCAGTACAATTTGTACTAGGCATTAACTCACACAAATGTCAAAACCTACTCAGCAATGGGATGCAACTCCTCAATGGTTACTCCTTTACAGCAGGATACAGTGATCGCTTCCGCAGGGGAGCAAATGACAACACCCATTGCCCATGCAACGATGAAGCTCTACCAGATGAGGATGAGCCTGACGACTCCGCCTGGGGTACTCCAGAACCCACTCCACCATGCCAACACGCACACACGACATTCCATCACCTCCTATGGGAGTGCCCCCTATACTGCGATATCAGAGCAACCATGATTCTTGGAAGACTGCTCCGAGAACTCCTATCAACTTATCTCGGAGGTTGCCACCTCACCAGATACACCTTCCTCACTAGTGCTACCCTCTGGCCCCTTCCGCCTCGGAATGACCCACCAGATGGATCAGATGCCCAGTAGGTCTAGGTAGGTCTTTTCCTTCTTATACTTACACACAGGCACGACTTCTTTCTACTGGATTCAATATCCTCCCATAACTTACACACCAACGGTCACTGACTGCCACGCTACAAACATTCCTACGCTTCCCCTTAATGCTTACTTATATACTAGGTGCTTCCCTTAGCTAGTCTATCATATATACTTCGGTACGTACAAAGACCAGTAGTATATCCTGTCTGTAGCTGTATNNNNGGCAAGGAGAACGCTCGTAGGAAGGGCTCGACGGCAGAGGATCCGATGGAAGCTGCAAGGCGCGTACTTGAGAACGCGCCACGGCGGAGGCCTGAACGGAGAACCGTGCGGACGAGCAAGAGGAATCCCGCTGCATCCGCATCAGCCGAGGGAGGCAGCGGTGTTCGTAGGGGGCGACCACGGCTGGCGCGTACACGACGTGCGACGCGCGCTGCTAGCGGAGGAGCGTCGCGTGGCAAAAAGGGCTCGGAGAAGAGCCGCTCACGGAAGAAGGGGGATGAGAGCACGCCCGAGGAGTTGCGTGAGGTGCGTCTTGGTTTTCCGCTTGTTTCCCCGCATAATGCCGATGTTTGGTGTGGTGTAGAGACGCGAACAGGAACGGCTGGAGCGCATCGAGTATTTCAAGCAGCTTGAGGATTACGAACTCCCAAAGGAGAACGTGTACGTGATCTGATGTATGGATGTGGATCTATGAAGTCCGAAGTCCTCAGGACGGGCGAATTCAGTGGGAAGTTGTATCACTAAGAGCTTGCAGTGTGTTTTCAAATACTTTCGTGATAAGTAATTAGATTGCTGGTCCCCCCTCCGAACGCCACGGGCCATTGGTCAAAGCCGGGTCAGCGCCACTCGCCACGCAGGTTGTGACCCACCTTGTTCCCGGCAGGTCCTTTACGCGGCCCACTGGCATGATCCACTCGAGAACGTGCATACGTCATGGCCATCAAGTGCTCATTGTAACAGTAACAATCACTACGCTCCAATGCATAAAAGCCTGGTAACTGTTCGTTGAGGTCATTCCTTCACAGTCCTCCTTCAAATTTTATAGCAAGCCAAGTCATAACCATGTCTTCCTCCCAAGTAACGAAAAAGGTTCCATACGGTACGGTGCAGGTGTTACTTTAGATCGTCTCTCATGCGAAGCGCTACAGTCCGTTTGGGAAAGTCAGGACTGAAGGTGTCTAGGATCATCCTCGGGATGATGTCTTACGGTGATCCTGCTTGGCAAGCGTGGGTTCTTGGCGAGAAAGAATCCATCGAGCATGTGAAATTTGCGTGAGTCTCACATCTCACTTCGTCTCCGCTCGTCCCGTCGTCTCACACATACGGCCGGAAAGCTATGAACACGGTGTGAACACCTTTGACACTGCGGATGTATACTCGAACGGCCTTTCTGAGGTGTACCTCGGTAGAGCTATCAAGGCTCTCGATCTACCTCGTGAGGGGATTGTGGTCATGACCAAGGTAGGTTGACCTCGGCTCTCCCCATTATTGCGGTATAGCCCGGGCCCTGACGTACCCCCGCTAGTTGTACGCGACTGTAGCTAGAACAACGGGGCAGCCTTTGTGGCTAACGCCGCAAGCTGAGCTCGATAAGATTGGATACGTGAACCAACAAGGTCTGAGCCGCAAGGTAGACAGTTCCATCTCGCATATCCATAGGGCGTTTTTGATGTCTCTGTCCCAGCACATCTTTGAAGCTGTAAAGAAGTCTCTCGAGCGTCTCCAGCTCGACTATGTCGATGTCTTGCAGTGTCACCGTTTCGATTCTAACACACCGATCGAAGAGACGATGCAGGCTCTGCACGACATCGTCAAAGCTGGATATGTGCGATATATTGGCATGAGTAGCTGCCACGCCTGGCAGTGTACGTGTCCCAGTCCATTTGAATCAACAATCGTTTGCTGATCTTCAGTGTAGTCCATGTCATGCAAAGTAAACAACTAATACCCGACCTCCGATTCACTTGCTGATCAACAGAATCACAGATTACGCTATCACACACAACCTCACGCCTTTCATTTCGATGCAAGATCATCACTCACTTGTGTATCGCGAGGAAGAGCGTGAGATGTTCCCTACACTCAAGCACTTTGGTGTGGGTATCATCCCGTGGTCGCCGCTAGCTCGTGGTCTCCTTACCCGTCCCTTCAAAGGCGACGCAAAGACCACGCGGGGTGATAGCGATCCGTGAGTGTCGTCTGCTTTTGTCCCGCGGCTCTGTAACATCCTAAACCTCACTTGTGCCCTCAGCTTTACTCCCATGTACCTAGATGGACCAGGTACCGAAGAAATTGTGAATAGGTCCGTCGCGCCCCGTCAGAGCGTGTGGCAGAGGTTTCATAAAATGTTTTGAACAGGGTCGAAGAGATCTCCAAGAAACGTGGAATGAGTATGGCCCAGGTCTCTTTAGTATGGTCCTTGACACGAGTGGATGCGCCCGTCATTGGCTCTACGAGTATCAAAAACCTTGAGGACCTAATTAGTTCGTGAAGTCGTTCCTTGAATGTCCTGGCTATATTAATGGGTAATTCACAGATGCCACTGACGTCACCTTGACGGAAGAGGAAGTTCAGTACTTGGAGGAGCCGTACAAGGCGCGCTCGGTGATGGGACACGTCTGAGGGTTTCGCTGAAGTTTGTATGTGTAATGCTTCCATGCCAGTTATGCGTGTACGGTGGTAGTTGCAGCAATTGTAATCGCTGTTGAAGCTTGTCGTAAGCCTTTGGAACGTGACACTACTAGTACGTGACATACCCCACCATAGTTACCTTGCTTGCAAGGTATCTTCAAAACCCGTAATGATGCCAGATCTCGTTACCGCAGCAGGCACAGGCACCGCCATGTTCATGCGGTTGATAGATTTCCTGCCACGGGCCATGACCATTGGCTAGTGGTGGGGCTCTGCAGCACCGCCGTGCTAGTGCGACATGATTACTATATGAGACCCCACCTTCCTGCAGACCTGGAACTTGAAGCTTGAAGCTTCCCGTGGCCAGTCGTCATCGAGGGTTCAGTATGTCAGTAATTCCCATTCCCGACAGCTTTTTATCATGTCATGGCCTGATCTTGATCATTGGCAAGATGTCCACTGGCACGAATGCGATGAACGACCTTTATGCCGAAGACCTGTAGCTAAGTTATTCAAAGCTGGGACACTGAAATCACCCAGTCTGTGCACAGGTGCGGCAGTTCTATGGCCAAAAGTACAGCCCCTGCCAGTGCTGTAACAGCCTACTTAGTAACACCCAGACCAATCCCTTTGCGTAAATTGTCTGTTGCTCACACTCACTTGCTATCCTCACTACTACCACACCACTTATACTCCCCATAACTGATAGGGACCACTGATCAGGTGAGACAGGCCGCTGGGACACGCCATCGCTTCTTGATTTGCATTCCTTTTGCTATATTTTCTACTTCAAACCTGTCGTTGCTTCCCCTTCGAAAGCTCACATGCTGGGTTTTGTTTGTTATAACACACACTACTAGAATAGAAATTTACTGTTTAAACGGAGAAGGAAGGTCGTTTGCTGGACAGAGGCACAAATTTGAACAAAAAAAGAGCATACAAGCGGATTCTATTTAGCTAAATTGTGACCGTGTACTGTAGCCCAACTTAATCCGTGCACAAACTTGGAGAGATCAAGCCGGGTCTCATGTTTACCAGCAATCCAGACAGTGCCAGGTCTGTGAAGACACTGCCTGTGAAGTGCAGGGATCCAGAGAAGAAGCTCTCTGTCTTTCCCACATATCCAACCGTCACTATCAATCAAGGATTGGTCGGTAAAATGGACGCTCTCAATATCTTCTACTGTGACCTTCACAAGAATGGGACAATTGTCTGAGGTTGAGAGAATGTGCTGCTCGCCCGGCAAGAATACAACAGAGCTGACTGAATGTGTGTGTCCAGTAAATGGGCCCACTACGAGCTCTCCCACTGCAGCATCCAACACACGAATCGTGTGATCGGACGAGGCCGATGCGATGCGGTGCCCATCTGGCGAGAATGCAACAGACTTGACCGAATCTGTGTGTCCAGCAAATAGGCCTGCTACGAGCTCTCCCGTTGCGGCATCCCACACACGAATCGTGTGATCGTCAGAGGCCGATGCGATGCGGTGCCCGTCTGGCGAGAATGCAACAGAATTGACCGAATTTGTGTGTCCAGTAAATGGGCCTGCAACGAG
>QFDW01004001.1:0-13403 GCA_003315895.1 Lactifluus rugatus | reverse complement strand
ACGAGCGGAATTCCCGGGGGTGGAAGGACAAGAGAGAACTCGGAAGCGAGAGTGAAGATGGGGGACTGCTTCGGGGAGAGAGCGACAATGAGGTTGGTGCCAGCGTTGAGGGCGTCGACGAGTGACTGCGGAGTGATGTCCTGAGCAAAAGCTGCAGGAAGTTAGGTGGGAAATTGATATCATGTGTGAATTTCTCACATTTTGTATCCGGTGCAAGGAGGATGATGTGGTTAAAGGTAGGGATGCCATCTTCAAAGATACGTGGTGTGTCGGCCTTAGGTGAGCGGAAGGTAAGGTCATACCCTCGTTCTAGATACCTGTTTAGTACCATGGGGTCGTGTGACGAGGAATTTGAACTGACTTTGTAGGTTGTCAAAGAAAATCGTGAAGTTATCACGACTCAGGTCAGGCTGGAGCAAGACGAGTACCGAGTTGCCAGTACTTGACTTTGCCTGGACAGCAACAAAGAGGCTGAAGAGGGTAAATAAGATTGAGCCGAGAGACAGCAGCATTCTTGTGTATCTGCTTTCTGGTCTCTAATCCTTGTAGCGTCAAGATTCGATGATGGTAATGGAGAATTAGGTGTTTCGTTGAGTACCTTCGGCGCTTAGACCTTGCCGCCGAACTCCCCGAGTGGACACGTGGCGAATTGGGCTTGATCTGCCGTGCCAAAAATCTCTTTTTTTTCTCCATACATATAAATTACTCCTACATATTCCTCTGACCCACGACACGACAGAGAACTGACAACTACCTCGGGACTGGTTCCCCTGACAGTCCGAGTGCCACGTGGATATGTAACCGGACCGACCGGATCGGACCATCCACGCCCCAGTTCTGGCTTCTGATTTTGAGTTGACTTCTCCAGAGCCGACCAGGTCGTGTGTTCTTCTAGCCCCATCTACTACCGCCACTACTACCTTCAGCGATGACTTCTCCTTCTGATGAGCTTGCATATCTAAAGTCTCTAGTGGGGCAGCTCTCAGACAAGATCAAGGAGCTCGAGGCAAAAGCGGCATCCAAGGTGCCCACGCCAGCACAACAACTCCGTACCATCCTCATTGGCCCTCCGGGTGCAGGTGCGCGCGCACTCCGCGGGTTTCTTTTTTATTTCTAATTATTATGGTTATTTTTCTTCGTCTGAAACTTCCCTTTTTTGGCTGGCAAGGCAAGGGCACACAAGCACCCAAGATACGCGACGAATTCTGCATATGCCACCTCGCGACGGGCGACATGCTCCGCGAGCAAGTCACCAAAAAGACGCCACTTGGCGTCAAGGCGAAGAAAATCATGGATGCTGGAGGGCTCGTCTCTGACGATATCATGGTGGGCATGATTTGGGATCAACTCGAGAATAACAAGGCGTGCAAGAACGGGTACGTGTTTCCGCTTTTCCCCCAACCAAAAAACGCAGTCTCCTCTGTCCGGCTCTCAACGTTTTCTCACACTCACTCTTTTCTCGTGTCTAGATTTGTACTCGATGGTTTCCCGCGTACGGTCCCACAGGCAGAGAAGCTCGACGCGATGCTTACGTCGCGCAAAGAGGCGCTCGACTCGGTCGTCGAACTCGTCATCCCTGACCAGCTCCTCGTCTCGCGCATCACAGGGCGCCTCATCCACCCCACCAGTGGACGCACATACCACAGAGAATTTAAGTATGCATCCGCGCTTTTTCTCTCTCTTGCCATCCCCTATGACACCGTACTGACGCGCGTGTGTTACGTAGCCCTCCGAAGAAACCTATGAAAGATGACGTCACGGGAGAACCGCTGATTCAACGTTCAGACGACAATGTTGAAGCACTTACGAAGCGTCTTGGCGTCTTC
Organism: Lactifluus rugatus; assembly: GCA_003315895.1. Taxonomy (NCBI): domain Eukaryota; kingdom Fungi; phylum Basidiomycota; class Agaricomycetes; order Russulales; family Russulaceae; genus Lactifluus; species Lactifluus rugatus. The sequence goes on along the minus strand of QFDW01004001.1, from coordinate 11,577 downwards.
CACGCGCAGACGGCTCCCGTCATCGGCTACTACAAAAAGAAGGGACTTTGGCATTCCATCGACGCTGCACAGGCCCCACCAGTTGTGTGGGACAATCTCCGTAAGGTGTTCACACAGCAGCAAAAGAAAAAGTGACGAGACCCTCTGCGTGTAATGTACTCGGTTACAGCGGACGCATACTAATAGACATGTCAATGGCCCTTTTCATACGGTAATATATCATCTGATAGATATAGATATTATCCACACACAGCCCAAGTGGGAAAAGGTTAAAGAGGTATAAAAAAAAAGGTATAAAGAGTGTGAGAGCTTTTATATAACTTGTCATCGGATTTCCCTAACCCAGACCCACACCACGACGATCAAACTGGCACCGAAACCGACAATAAACGCGAAAAGCACGAGCACGTCGCGATAATAATTGTCTGGGTTGAATCCAAATAGCTAGACGGGTAATGAGACGCCGATAAGGCAGGGGAAATGATGTAAAAAATAAAAATACGCACGAGATTCATGATGAAGGTCACGGAGAGTTGCACGGGCACGCCTTGCAGGGTGTCGGTGATCTCCAACCCGGCACTGATTTCATTTACCGCGAGCGCTTCGAGCGCGTACTTGAGCGGGCACATCCACTGCAGCCACCGTAGTATTTGCGGAATGTTGTCAAGGTGGACAAAGAACCCGGCAAACGTCATTTGGTACAAGCCGATCAACGCGCTCAGTAGGAGCGCAAGGCCACCGTTGGACACAGCGGAGCCGAGAAGGAAATTCTTGAGATAGCACATGAGTGGACGAACGAACGCGAGGTTGAGGTGATGGGGACATACAAAGACAGTCATGCATATCGTGTAAAGCACAAGGATGAGCAGGTACTTGAAGAAATTAACAGCATGCGGTGAGAGGTCGGCCATCCAAAACACGCTGACATTCAGGTGCGCTCGTCAAAAGTTGAACGAACTAGAGCGAATGGGTACTCACATGGTAGCCACAACGAGAGTGGGAACGATGCGCAGAGGCACGACATCAAAAACGAAACGAACGAACAACCAAGCCGTTGGACTACGAACGATGTTAGATCATGCTGAGAATAAGTTCTGGGGGAAAACACGGACCTGTAATATGCATTCGAGCGCTCGCGTACAAAGAGCGGGCGTGTGACAAGCACGTTATATAGTGCGCTCAAAGATGAAAAGGCAATAAGGGAGCCCTGTCAACGATGTGTCAATCGACCTGAAAGCTTTGTCCGAGACTGGAAAACGCACGAGGAAGAAAAGACACCCGACGCGCGACTGGAAGCCCGCGATGGTGAGACCTGTCTGGAAGTACAATCCGCCGCAGAACACGCCAAGCAGCGCGGAGATCACGACATGCGCAAGGAAGAATGTCTTATCACTGGAGTTTGACAATCAGCACAACCAGATCGCGCTATCTACAAGTCCCACGAACCGTCGTAGCACTTTCCACTCTCTCCCCGCGAGCACCTCTAGCTGCGTTAAGAATGCGGCCGCACTCCTCGGCCTTGTGAATTTTTTCAAAATGCCTCCAGGCTCATGTGTAGGACCAACAGAGATGGTACTAGCTTCCTTATTAGGATTCGGTTTGCCCCGCTGTGTGGGTTGCTCATGAGCAAGGTCGAGGAGATGGTCCGCCACGTTGTACCCAGGGGCACAAGGCGAACCCTGCGACGCAAAGTGGTCTGCTGGCGCGAGCCCTCCTGGCCCTTCGTATAGGGCATGTCCGTGGGCAAGAAGGAGTATACGGTCAAAGGTTCGATAAATCTGTGAGTTGGGCTGATGGATCGTTGCAATGACGGCCGTCGGATTATCTGCATCATGTGCGACAGCGTGCAGAACTGCGGTCACTTTGGCGGCAGAGACCGAGTCCAGGCCTAAAAAAAAAAGTAGCAAAGTGAGTGATGTGGTATTTATTAGACCCATGTAAAGCCAAACCAGATGTGGGTTCGTCAAGGATGAGTACGTCCGGACTCGCAACAAGCTCAAGCCCAATGCTGACTCGTCGCATCTCTCCGCCACTGATCGCCCGGGCGTGAGATTCTTGTCCTCCGATGCGCGTATCTCGCACGTGGGTAAGGCCTAGCTGCTCGAGCACATCTTCGACACGCTGATGCTTTTCGGCATCTGTGACATACTCTGGCAGGCGTAGGCGAGCAGCGAAGAGTAAGGCCTCGCGCACGGTGAGTAGTGGCGGAAGGACGTCTTGTTGGGGAACAAACCCGATACGAGGGGTACGTGTATCACGCGATGGGTCACCAGGGAACCGCACACTACCGGATGTATAGCCCGATTTGTTTTTGTTTGCGAGAATCTCAATCAGAGTGGTCTTACCAGCACCTGCACCGAGAACGGTCGGAGAAATTTTCATTCTGGCTCGAAGAAAAGTACGCACCACTAGGCCCTAGAATGCCTAATAATTGACCCGGCTCTACACGGCCACTGATTCCATCCAAAATGGTCTTATCGTCACGGGCAACCCCTGACTTGTTAGGCCATAGCCATCCTTTGCTGCCGTTTGCTCGAGGGACAACGAATGTCACGTCAGACCACTCCACAGCGAACCCTCCGTGCAGTCCTTTGCCTTCACCTGGATATCCTGGACCGAGTCGTCGTTCGTTCCTTCGACTCCACCACCCAATGAGGAGTACCAAGAGCGCAAGGGCAATAAGCGCACCAACAACCGCCAGGCCCGCAATAACGCCGGCGTTGAGCGAGCCACCGCCATTCGAAGAATCGGAAATGCCGCCGGCGGCATCGATGACACCCTGCTGGACACACTCGCCAAAGGTACAAGCCTTGAGCGATAGCCCAGAGGAACCGAAAACACTTTGTAAGAGGCTCTGCTGGAAGCTGCACGATGTAGTGCCACTCGTGGACAGCGGATCACAGGCTATTGTAAGATCTCCGGTGAGTCCATCGATGGTGGCGGTAAGATTCAACCTTCCGCCGCCGCAGAAAGCGGCACCAGGACGACAGGTGCATTGGAGACCGGAACATGACCAGGTTGAACTGCCTGAGCTTTGAACGACCTGCTTGCATGAATTGGCAGCGCAGTAGAACTGCTCAACGCCGTCATACCACAACTGTGCATAGACAGAACCCGAGGGGCCGAAGGAAGTCGAGTTGGGCTGTGGGGTTAAGGAGGCATTCAGAGTGCGGAGTATCGTGAGACTCGATGCGAACGGAAATACGGCTTGGAGAGTGGGGTTCTGGCAGTACGTCTAGGTTTAGCACGACACGCGCTTGGAAGATAGGAGAATATTCGCACGATCACAGCACAGCTCATCTCACTCGCGGCATATACTCGTGGGAAGGTATTACATGTCAAGGTCTCGTTGAGTCCACTCTGCAGCGTGGAGGTGGCGCTGCCAGTACTACCACCAGCAGCATTGAACGAGCTCTGACATACGGTGGGGGCTTGACACACGTTGCATCCTGTTCCCGACCACCCTGTAGGGCAAGCACACGCAGACGTAGAGACGTTGCCAAATGAGGTAGTCGTAGCGCCAGGGACCAAGGGACGTTGTGTGGCCTGGAAAATGTTGCCTCCGCACGCGGGAGCAGAACAAGTTGGACCGCCGAAGCCTGGAGGACACGCACAGGCGGAAGAATTGATTGGGACGCCATAATTTTCGCAAACGACCTGGGCACGAACGGAAAGTGCGAATACTAGGCCGGCGATGGTCCAGAAGATCGGTGCCATGATTGGACAAGGACCTAGGGACGGTGGTACCGTAGTGACAGTAGGATGTCAAGTGTGTGTGTGTGAAAGTAAGGGGGGATGGGGGGAAAGAGGGAGAATTTTTGTAATTTCGCTTGGTGCGTTCAAAAGCGTGGGACTTGAACCAAACTTTAGATTAAGGTACATTTCAAGGCTGAGGTGGCACCGACGTCCCTTCCCTACCGTGATGGTATTAATTGACATGTAATTGGTTATAACATGGTGCCCGTGCCCGACAGTGGCACCGACTGAGGCGATGCATATGAATGACTGCACCAGCCTGAGCCTGAGCTGGACGAGACCCAAAAAACCTCAAGTGAGAGCTCGGGTCACGGGTGTGAGCGATGAGGGACAAAGTCATCTGAACTAGCCTGCTTTAGAAATGGTAGCACTAGACGTTTCCCTTCCGAGTAACGAGTAATCAACTGTCTGCACTTAGTCACTGGCACTCTCCACCACCCTAGTGCCATGGGCTTCCCGGTCACGGTGCTGCCATGACACCTGACATGGCCACATATAACGGGATTTCGGGATTGGACTGAGATCGTTCAGGATCCCTCTCTTGCCCTTTGTCTTTCAAGTTATGAACGTTATTGAAACCCTAACCCTAACCCGATCGTCAGAGCCACTAAGCGACGCTACGATTAGACTCAATAATACACAAACGACCGAGTGATCGCAGCTTGGTACCGAGCCGCCATAGACACAAACGCGAACAGAGGTTCACGCGCAAGAACCACGAGGCCCGTCAATACCGGCACTGCCACAGCCCCCGCGAGTGCGCGCCGCGTTCTGCGTCCAGGTACTTGCGACTTGAACTCCCGAGTCCACCACGTAGACCACAAAATCCCTAGACCGTCAGCGGCATGCAAGGCCACGCCGACGACAAGCGTAGCGTAGAGCACCGTGCTCCGGCATGGCCAACCGCCGAGCGCCGCCTTGACGTACTCGTAGTCGAGCTCGGACGGACCGAGGGATGCGATGGGGTCCGCGGGGTCCGCGGGCGCGAGACGGTGCGTGAAAATGTGGATGGGCAGAAAGAAGAACGCGGTGGCGTATCCGGTCACGGAGAGCGCACTGGAGAGAGGACGCGGTGGTCGGGGGGAGAAAATACGCTTGAGGATGGCACTCGTAGAATGGACGAATAGCGGTGCGAACACCAGGTAGCGTTCTCCGAACACGGTCTGGTAATACTCGCGTCCGACTAGCTAATAGTAGAGCGAGACCACGAGGTGCGGGGAGGTCGCATGCATGAATGTATATTTATTTATAATGGATTGGAGCGGGTTTACGGACCATGACTTTGGATGAGAGCGCGGAACCACCGAGATTCGCAGCGGCTGGCGCGGAGAGGTGGACGAGGAGGAAAGTTGTGATGAAGGGCGCGGACCCGTGGGCGAGAGTGGTCAGCACCGATGATGTGCGCGTGCGCCAGTGAGGAGTGGGCTTGTCCGCAGAATCCAACATCATAATAAGACGGTGGTGGCTAGAGCGCAGCTACCCAAGCGGCGACGGATGGAACGGGCCGCGGATGATTCCGAATCCCGGTTGTGTCTCACGCCGGAACGACAAAGTCGAAACCATCCCTTTTTCTTTCAGGCACATATTTTTAGATCTACAACAATAGTCGTCTGAGTAAGACTTGACACCATCCACCCATCACCGTCTGTGGTACTCGGAGTACGCCGTCTCGCAGGGCCGTGACCTAGTTGTCCTTATCCACGCCAATTCGTGCTTTTATAATTATCGTCGCGTTCGAGGCCGGGGTAGAGCTGCGTCTGTTTAAATCGTCCACCAGAAGTAGGGACTTGAAGGCTCTGGATCTTCATTCCAAGAGATCTTTACAGGACGACCTGCCTGTTGTCGTGCAGTAACGAATGGACTGAAGGCGGCAAGCATCTCCTCCCACATGTTGTTTCCAATGAATAGGGAAGCTGGCATTACAGGACGCAGCTCGATTTCTTCCAGTGAGGGTAGATGTGAGCGAGGCTCCCCACCGATCTGCACAAAAAACCGCGCAACGCCAAGTAAGCAAACCGTTTGCACCCTGAGTATCTTCACATTCCGTAATTGCGCAAAGAATCTGCGCCAGTAGATTCCACCTCCATAGATCGGTGCTTCGGGGCATCGAGTAAGGCAATGAAAGAAGGCTTGCTCTGCGATGATGAGTTTCTCGCAGAGCACAATAGGACCTGCACAACGAGTCTCATCGTGTACAACTATTTTGCGGGGCGATTCATCAGGGGGGTGGAATTGCGTAAGCATGGAAATGCGGGGACAATATGGCAGGATGAACACCTGAACGGCGAAAAACGATCCTTCTATATCGTGGATGAACCTGGATAGGTGCGTAAGAGGGGGCATGTCGAGGGAACCCACACAATCTACTTCGAAAGTCTGCAGGAATGAGGCGGCCAACCCGGCCGCGAGCGCGTCAAGGTACTCTGGGTGACCACTATACGTAAAATCTGTCAACCTCAACAGGTGAACAATCTCTGCAGGCCTCATGGGGTCCGTTGGGGGGGATGTGGGTAGGCACAGTTGAAGGTGACGCAGGCAAGGCATGCCTTGCAGATGGGTGAGAAGTGATGCCGCCGGCGATGGGCAATAAACACCCTCAACTTCCAGATTGAGGTAAACGATGCCCGTTGTGAACGAAAGTAACGGAGTTAAGGAAGCGAGCGAAACGTTTCCCAAGTGAACATCTTGCAGACTCGGGGCAGATCCCCCAAATATCGTGGTGGGAAGGCTGAATCTCGATTTGCTCAGGGATAAAAGCTCTAAGCTCTCTAGTGCAGGAAAAGGGCTGCTCATCGCCTTGCAGACTCCGGCCAACATTAAATTTGACCCACTGAAAACGATGTCACGCACACGATCGCGATGTCTGAATGCGGCAGCCACCCATTTTTGTCCCTTCACCGTCCAGGGTGACAGGATGTCACAAAAGACGACAATCGGCAAGTCTCGGAGATGGCTTAGCATGGTCGCCTTTGGGAGCCTGGGAAATAAGAAGAGAAGCTGCACTTGTAAACGGCAGCACGACGAGAGCACGAGACGTCGCCATTTCTGGCACACATGTGCGAGGTTGAACCATCCAGCTTTGCTATACCAAACCCACTCAGGCTGGAGGTCCTGTTCAACGGCTTCTCGATAAGAATCAAATATTTCCAATAGGACGTCCTCAGGGAGTAAATCTATTGTTGTGCTAGGCGATTGTTTAAGCTGATTATGAGAACCTCGCCTTTGGAAAGTTCAAGTTACGGAGTAGCTGAGAACAGGTCGTTACACATACCGTCGGCCGAAGAGGGCGAGAAGAACACTAGCGGCGGCGTGTTTGAACCTCATGAGTGATGAGGAAAGAGGTGCGAAGATAGGGGGATGTGGTACACGTTCCTGTTTCTATAGGCCCCTGTTCAAGTTTCTCTCCGTGACTGGACAAATGACCTGACATTGCAGGGCCATACCTATTTGTGCGCAAAAAGCAGTTCAGTTATCGTCTTGGTTGCGTCAATTCTTCAGACGAAAAGGGCACCTCATGCCAACTGTATACCAGGTAAGTCTGACGTACAGTACCCTTGATGGCCCGCTCTATTCGTATACAACGTGACTCGGTCTAATACATAAATGAGACCGCGTCGCGCTAACCGAAGGCTAATGTTCGTACTCGGCGGTTCGTACTCGGTGGGAACGTAGTACGCATTACGTATATTTCCCTATCACCAGGATGGACGGCGACTTTGAGGCAGCAAACCATCCCCATTTATCCTGTCGCTGTACGCCGATGTTTTTAACGGTGACCCTCGCTGCATGAAAAGACAGCAGGTTCTTATAATACCCATCTTCTACTAGTCAACCCGCGGACGGGAGAATACGTACTGGTATCTCCTCATAGAAACAATCGCCCGTGGCAAGGTCAAATTGAACTTCCCAGAGCAACTCTGCGCCAGTATGATCCCGTAAACGAGCGCACGAGTGGTCAAAAAAACCAGACATACGGACACATCTTTCCGTTCTTCTTCCTCCAGGTCCCATAGCCCCCCACCCACTTCTAACAACCCATCCTGTGGACGATCAATGCGACGGTATTGCCTACCATCCTTATCACGGTCCTACGCCGGCGAGGTTATCTCTGAGTGGAAGATGTCGTAAAGGCGGATGGATTACAAAGTGTAACTTTTCAAGCACGTGCAGATTTTCGAGGTTCAAGTTGTCTTCCCTTAGCCAAACGTACACAGAAACCAAGGTGGTTGTCCACATCCTCTGCGTACTGTCTGAATATGTCCAATTCGAGCTGAACGTTCCGAAAGGCCAAAGTCAGGTCGTGTTAAGAACGATCAAGTTGTCGCTCTCGTACCTTGGTGGGCTACTTGGTGATTCGAAATTTTGTGTTAGGCATCTTACGCCCTTCATTCTGATAACTTGCTATGAGGTTTTTTCCTGAGGGTATGCTCTCCCCCATCGCTGAGCAACATACAAGAATCATCCCAACACTACTAGTTGTTGTGTACATTGTCTCTCACAGTCACAGCCTGATTGGACGTTCAGTTGGTGTAACACACAAGTCGTGACAGCAGGTTTGATTAGTGTTATCACAACTTGACTCGCACATACTGGAACGTCAGGAAACCACTCTATCGACATCCTTTCTAGCATAGGATAGTAGCTGCACGCTCAAATGCTACGCCTTTGGACGTGTCGTGCCAATGAGGAGCCATGTACTTCTTGTTCGCGTTAATTCGTGCTGATGATGTTTGGTTCAACAGGGTATGCCTCCCGACACTCGGAAGACTTCCAGCGACCTTGTGGAATCAGAAGCCCTACTTCAGTTTCATAACCTTTAGAGGGTAGTCTTAGGGGACAGTGTCCTCGACAGTGACAGAACACCCCCATTCGTCAATATATTGACGATTGATCCCAATGGTTTTCATGAAACAATCATAAAACTCACCACGGTTATTATTGATTGCACCGAATATGGCTTCATTATCTCGCAAGAAGCCTGGGGACAGCCTTGACAAACGGACAGGCGGCAGTACTGTATTGGATAGAATCAGCGCCACGGCCACAAAAGTCCCGAAGAGCTCCTACTGAACCTCTGCGGATTCGAGACATGAACTACGCGGTTGACTTGAAACTCAGCACTGGCATGACAGTAGAGTAATTGTTACTTTACTGGTGAGGCCGGTGAGGTCTCGACTTGTTCCATTTATGTGAAATTTCCGCAATACCTTTGGTTGCTTCAACCGCCACAACGTGCCAGCAGGTGTCTAGTGACCTGCTGCGTGCCTAGCGCCGCGTCAGACCAGATTTGTCTCGGAAATAGTGAATTTAAAAAACCACTAAATCAATTCTGCAGCCTCAACAAGAGCGCATGTTCGCTTCATATCACAATAGTCCAAGTCTGCCTATTGTTGACAACAGACATACTTTCTGCACTTATGCCTTCCCGGGCCGCGGCCACGGATGCATTTCAAACGTCGTTTCTAGACGCTCCGCAACGCCCAACGACGTGGAAAGAATGTCAAATTGAATCGGCTGAGATAGACAATAAGAAGAGACATGGGTGCATCTCTGCAGAGTTAGCCTATGAGAATAAGAATGCAACAGATAGATTTAGGACTAGGGTGATCTGGGTGACGACTGCCAGTGTGATGAGGGTCCGACATAGATCGGTTATTGTGCATCTATGAGGGGTACCGGTCTTCACTCGGTACTGCACGACCTTCTTGCTTTCTTGCCTGCCTTTCAGTCCATTTCCTGTACCTTTTCAGCGTGTATATGTTCTCCATAATCGGGGTCAGTTGGGGCTTGAAAACCTCCCATCCCGCAGACCTGCGTCGTCGATTGCTTGAAGACAGATCCAGATTCAAATAACGCAATCCTAATCAAACTTCTATAGCTCTCACATTTTTACCATTTCATGAGTTATATAGTCCATAATATGCTCTGGGATACGCTATTTATTAAACAGCGGATATGGATGAAGCTCAATTCAATTACGATAGTCAGAAAACCACACCCACAACATCCCCCACCAGGTTATGTCACGCATCCTACTCATGCCAAGGGCATCACCCCTAGTAGAGAGTCCGGCTCACCCACGTCTCACGAGTCACGACTGGTCTCACTCTCGACATCACAGGCAAACACGAGACCGAGGACGAGGGACCATGCCCCTGAGGACTTCGGGTAAAGTCCGAGGACCTTAGGCCCGCTCTTTTCGCAGATCAGGAAACGACAATCTCTATCTATTTATCCTTATTCTACTATTGTTTTGAGCAATGTTTGACTGTCCGTGCAAATCGCGCTCCAACCAAATCAAATGCTAGCTTCAGAGGACACGCAGCGGTATATCAATAACCTGTGGCTAGAGTGCCGCGCACCAGGCGTAGAAGGCAGACAAGACACTGGGGATCGGAACCCAGTCCCGGCCGGCGACACGACTGAGGAGAATGTTATTGATTTCCTAAATGAGCCACTTACCTGCCAAAAGATTACCCCTCATCCCCATCAGGCAAGGACGAACCTGCATGTAGGAAACAGCCAAGCGTGTGATCGACGAGTGTAACTTGAGCGCACCTTTCAGGGTTACTGACAGACCGGAGCGGTGCGCGGCCGATGAAAATAGATTGAGTTTGAATTCTTGAGGCTCAGCCTCCCATAGATCGGGCGTTATCGCTTCTCAGGTCAGATGGCCGTACAGCCGGTGTCGCGCCGGGGTTATAACCGTCCGTGCCTGGTGAGAATCTCTCACAGTGCGCCATCACGAAGACCGGGAAAGCGTGGCTGCGCTGCCCAAAATAAAAACCCCGAAAATTGAACATGAGGCGCAAGATCATTTCCTGTCCTCGAATGCGGTTTGATAGAGGGATTCGGGAGTGGGGCGTGACCCGTCAACTAGTTTGGGCGTATATGGGCGATATACTCTAGCTGGCAATATAGGGATTAGCATGAAATGTTATGAAGAGACGGGCCGACCTTGGCACCTTCTGGAATTCTACAGTATGTCATATCAGGGTTACGGAGTTGACGGGAATAGACCACGAAAGTTGCCGGCTCGTCTCTCTCACACGGGGGGGAGGGGGAGGGTTTTCATTTCCGCGCATTTGTCAAGCAAAGGAGATGCTCGCCGGCGACGCGATCAACGCCAGTGAGCACGAGCGCTTATTGTCTAAGATCGGTTTGCCTCAAGGCTACGAGATGTAGTGCCAAAGCCGATTTAAGGGGCCCTCGAGCCGGCCGGCGGACTCGAGGAGATTGTGGGATGGGATGTGTGTAGGAGTCGCTGTGTGGCCGCGACGTTCTAGACCCGTGAATTGGTCCCATGGTCCCCCTTATCCTGAAAGGGGACTTCCGCTGGACGGCAGAACGTCGTGGTTGACACTAGTAGTCACGGTACCGAGTGATTGAATTTGATGTCGGCCACAATCAAGGAGACTTTTAACCAAGTAGAGGAGGTGTTGAGGAATTGAGTGGGAGGGAATTAGAGAAGAGAAGTATTATATTATCGCGTCATGGATGATCATGGGGGGCACAGTTAACTTAGGAGTGATCGGACGGGATTTCTCTACACGGATTCGGATCTTGATCTAGGGTCTCCCGAACACAATGACCATCAATGTACGGGAACGGGCCTACTTGTCACTCACCAGTTCCCCGAACGTCCACTATTTAATCATCCTATTAGTCCCCACGCTCTCCTTTGGTCCCATCTACCCACTTTCTCTTACCCCATACCGCCTCCTTGTCCGTCTTACCACTGGCTTTCCGCCGCCCTCTCCATATATTTATTACCCCTAACGACCACGATGTCGCCCATGGAGGGTCTTGTCTCAGGCTGGG
>QFDW01003997.1:0-22969 GCA_003315895.1 Lactifluus rugatus | reverse complement strand
GGTGCCTGACAGTAAAAAGGCGGCTCTCCGTGTTATTGGCATTGATCCCCTGTATATACCATGCTGTTGCCTCACTAGCTGCGGCCTCACCTAGGGTAAAATCAACAAACACTAGATCAAGGCCCCCATGTCGGACTCAGAGTGCAAGTATTTGTCATGGTAGTGTTGCGGTCTACGCACCCCCTCGCTTCTGCAATCACTAGCGTACCTTTATGGAAGCCACAACTCACTTAACCATCAGCACGCACCTACGCAATTTATGACATTCCTAGCTGGTTCTCTCGACCGCACTCTCTCAACGAGATACGTCCTAACCTGTCCTCGTCCATATTTGTATCGCCGAGAGATTAATTGCTGCTCAACGTAGGGTATCGTTAATTGCGTAACATCCCAAATGTGTCGTTAGGAAACGCCAGAAGTAGGTCATCCACTCCCAAATTTTGTTGGACTCATTCCGTATTCCGTACCCTTTTGAGACGAGGCCATCATGCGGGGTCTCACGGCTCGCGACTCTTCTCCTTTCGTTAGCGTTGCCAAAATTGCGCCTGGGACTAGATCAATACACGAGGAGCGGGTTGATTCAAAATCAAACACGTTTCACCAAAAGTGATGGGACTAGCCATTCAAAGTTCCGAAGTAATATTGATAAAGCGCCGAACCATGAATAACAAGCAGGCAAAACGTAGAGCGAGACGTGCACCGTACAACCAACAATCACGGAGGCTCCCTCAAGGTGAAGAAGATCCCTTTTGGCCATATCAGAAGTATCGAAGGAGTCCAAGTGAATTGTCGATTGCGAGACGCTCATTTTCTTGAGTCGTAACACGCCCGCCTGGTCAATCCTTCGAAATATGACGTTTATCAGGCGGCTAGGTGACGGGTCATTGGTCCAGAAATGACTAACTGGGTCGAGTTGCTTGAACAAAGAGTACAAAATTATTACGCGCAGCTGCCTATGGTCCAGGATCCTACAGAAATCGAGGACGATCAGTCTAACAGAGCTGGGCCAATCACCTCGCCAGCGACCCGGCCAATATAAATCGGAAAGGTAAGTTTCGGTTACCCATCAATCTACGCAGCTTGACAGGACCCCCGTAGTTTTTAATGATGTAGGAAAAAAATTGGACAGACGGTCAGAAATCTTGCCCAAAGTTGGAATAGGCAGAAGTCCAATTCAGACATGGCTACCCGGTTTGGGATTGTTGTTATTGCTCGGAAAAATGTTCGGACACTGACGAACGGCCTTGGCGAGGCCAGGAAGTCCTGTTGTGACAAGGGATTGGAAGCGCAAACAAGCATCAGAAGAGCGGCGTATCAGGGGACTCATATAACGATGTCGTAGTCTATCTTTCATTCACAATCAAAGGGGGTCCTTGAAGCCGGCCGCGGCTTAAGCGGGGTAATGAGGAAGCATCGAGTAGGCGCGCCTACGACAGTCCACCAAACCCCTGTCTTTTGGACATTGACGACGCCTGTATAGAGAGCGTCCTGCATTTATTTGTTTTTCGCTCGTGCACCGTAGGTCTTCCCAACAGCCTTGATGTCAAGGCTGTATGCACATAAAATTTGAAGGTATTCCTACGGGAGTTTTAGCTTTGGTTCCATGCCTACCGGGGGTTGAAATCAATGATGAAGTGTCAAAAGTAGGCTAACTTGCAGCTGTCGGTTGTAATCACAATTTCGTGCGCTTTGGTCCGTTTTTGTCAGGTGCTGTGTTATTGCTGTTGGGCGCAGGGTTAGGGTTGTAATGTAGGTAGGAAACCTTGGGTCGTCTCTATCTAACACGTTGCACGTTGACCTCACGACAATCTCTCACCTCATCTCCACCAAGATGGTAATATATTCATACGGGCATCCCGGGCCCAGTCAAAGGGCTGACAGTATTCCTTAGTTACCCCTATCCCTTCTCAATGCCGCACAAAACAAGCCTATGGTCCGCACACCGCTCACACCGCTTGCAAAGTCGCGCTCGCGCTCATTGATGTTTGCCCACTTCCCGTAGTTGGTCGAGCTCAAAAACGGAGAAACGTTCAACGGACACCTCGTCAACTGCGACAATTTCATGAACATCACGCTTCGTGAGGTATACCAGACCAGCGCAGACGGCGACCGCTTTTGGAAAGTCAAAGAGTGCTACATCCGCGGTAGCACGGTGCGTTGAAACGCTCATTACCGTCCTGCATCTGCAACGGACGCGATACTGATTTCTGGCTATGTTTTGTGGAGGCAGATAAAGTACCTGCGCGTACCAGACGCGCTGCTAGACGTGGTGAAGGAGGAACAGACGCGCGCTCGGGAAGCGGGTAAGAGCACGCGGGGTGGTGCGCATGCTGGTGGGGTCGGACGAGGTGCGTCGTGGGCCCGTCCTTCGCATCCTGCATGTTCATGGCATGTTCTCTGACGCAGGTCGTAGTGGAGCGCCTCAACGAGGTCTGCCATTTGTTCAACCACTCTTCTCTTCCCCCATGAGCTCACGGTGATGCATACTTGCTCTTCTTCCAGGTCGTGGTGGTGCACGCGGCGGGTCATCGCGCGGGGGCCGTGTGCGCCCACGCGGAATGTGACGTTGTCAATGTGCCCATTTACGTCTGCCCCCTGCTATGTTTGTTTACAGCTACTTTCGTAATCAAGGTAATGGTGCCACCAGTGGCAAATAGAAAGTTGATGTCAGTAGAGGGCGTGGAAGTATGGATGATAATGGCGAATCTTATGACTAATCAAAAAAAGGTTGATATATGCTTGTCATCCGACAAAAGACGAACATATTTGCCCCAATTCTGATGAACCATCTTCCACCACCTGAAAATGTACAAGCTTCGACCCATCCACACCCTGCTTCTGCACCCATGACCCACGAAATACGGGTGGGCCCATTGACACCGTACACAAGCGTGAACCCGGACGGCGCATCAATGCCTTGGCATCCGCCAGCCCAAAACGCGCGACGGGAGAATTGGGTGAGTTGGGAGGGTCGGTATCCGCGGCGTCCGGGATCCAGTGTACGTGCAACTTAAGCGTGCGGAGATTATGGGCTTTCTCGATTGCGTGGGCGATCGACTCCTACGAGGCGGGAAACAGAAAGGAAACTGTTTAGAGGCTGTCGAGACAAAGCGAAAGGAAGTGCGTACGGCATCACGGCTTGCAACGGCACAAGAGAGTTCTTCGAGCCGCGGAAAGAGCTCGCAGACACATTGTACATCCTCCAGCGTGAGCTGCGTCATGTTGACGAGGAATTGGCGGAGCATGTTCCCGTGCTTACGAGCCAGCGCAAGCAGAAAATTCCGAGGGATATTCGTGTGACCCGCCGTTGAGAATGCGTAGAGGGTAAAAGACTCGAGCGATGGGCGCGGCGCCAGCGCGTACAACCATCTCCAGAGCTGCACAGGGCCCTGCAAGTCGACGGAGGATGTGCGCACTGTAAGCCGCTGTAAGGGCGGAAAGGGCGCATCTTGGTCTAGTCGACGGCCCAAGCCCGAGCCTAGATACTCCGTGTCGAGTGCAACGAGAGCCGGAAGCGAGGTGAGGATATCCGGGATGGCGCTGCTTGGCGCCCCTTTCAATCGCAAGTCGCGCAGGTGCGGAAGCTGCGAGAGTACGGAAACCAGGATGGTCGCAGGAACACCAGCACAACGCTACGTGGTATACATAAGTTACTTCATAACGCGAAACAAGTGATGGACACGTTACTCCGAGCTCCAGTTCGGTAAGCGTGCCTCCAAGTAAAGGTGCCCAACATTGCAGAACGCGAGGCGGGCCATGCATACACCATATTGCGACCTTTTGTAACCTAGGTAAGGTATTGATTAAAGCCCACGCATCTTCTCCGAGGTCGCTGTAAGTGCGGAGTGTGAGGGCGCGCAAGGGAAGACCACGAAGAATATTAAGGAAAGATAGGAAAGTGGAGGGTGACGCGGGCGTGTCATCGACCCATGTGAAAGAGTACAAGTTGTTGCAAAGGCGGAGAGCTTCAAGGACAGCTTCCGTGACTCTTGGGTAGGTGGCATGCAGAACACCTGAAAAAAAAAAGGGCAGGTAAGCGATGCTATCCGCCTCGAAAATAAAATCGCGAGACGGGCAAAAGAGAAGCAGAGGCGGAATCATGCACTAGCAGCGCGTCCCGTGTCATCGCCCATTCGAGTCGAGAAAGAGAAGGGACTCACCTGTTTCACGAATATGTCTTACGTGACGTCCGAGCTCTGGCCTGTAGAGGAGGGTGTATGCAGGATGAATCACATCGCTCTGCTAGGGCGGTAGTTGGGTACGATACATGGCCAGGGCAGATATTGCAGCACACACACCGATTTATGGTCCTGCTGTCTAGCACGTGTGTCTGTGTCGAGGGTGCGATACAAGAGTGGAGTTGCAGCACGGTTGAGATCCCGGTTGACGAGTGCAGCTGCATGAAGGTCGCGCCTGTCTGTGATATGCTCGAGAATAGAGTGGAAAATGTCTGCTGGGATGGTATGAGTAGTTGGTTGATCCATAATACATCTGCTTCGACACTTGGAGAGTAAAGAATAGATCCATGGCCGAGAAGGCCGAGAGGGGAATATGGGGAATGGTCATGAGGGCGTGGAGCGACGTGGCACATGTAAGTCAGTCTTCCCAATTCCGCTATGTTCTATATAATTGGCCTCGGCCTCTCAGATGAAAAAGACATCACTCTCCGCGGCTTAGAGGTAATTAGAAAAGCCAGAACTGGCCCACTTTGACCATACTTGACTTAATAGGCCATAGAGTCATCCACACGCGTATACCTTGAGGCATACACCAGTATTCTCATTGTTCACAAGGAGCGCTTGGCACGTCAGATCTCCGAGGTCCCCGCCTGTCCCTGACTCATTTTCCGTTTTTGTAAAAGGAAAAGCTTTATAGAAAGCCGCTCATCCTCGCAGATCGTGATATGGTAGAGACGGAAAGTGATGAAATCCTGCGAGATGCGCACACTCAGGATGTCGCTCTTCTCGTCGTCGGAGATCCTTTTGGCGCGACGACCCACACGGACATCCTTCTCCGTGCACGCACGCTCGGCATTCCGACGCGCGTCATACACAACGCATCCATCATCAATGCAGTTGGCGCGTGTGGTTTGCAGCTGTACAATTTCGGTCAAACCGTCTCCCTCGTCTTTTTTACCGCCACCTGGCGACCCGATAGTTTCTACGACCGCGTGCGTGAGAACGCAGATCTTGGGATGCACACGCTCATCCTGTTGGACATCAAAGTCAAGGAACAGAATGAGGAAAATCTTGCTCGGTGCGTCTGTGTTGGGCCTTTCTCTTTTTCGGCATACGGGCCGACGAATTATGCCAAATGGTGTTTCTAGAGGGCGCAAGATTTACGAATCGCCGCGGTACATGTCGATCCCACGGGCCGTAGAGCAGTTGGCGGAAGTGGAGGACACGCGGCGAGGTGGTGTGCTCATTCCAGAACGGACTCTCGCGATTGCGCTTTCGCGCGTTGGAGGTGGTCCGGATGACGAACGCATCGTATGCGGGACACTTGCGCAGCTCCGGGAGCAACCACCAGAAGTTTTCGGCAAGCCCCTACACAGTCTAGTAATTGTGGGAAGGCGACTGCATCACCTCGAGGCTGAGTATGCTGCGGGGTTTGCTGTAGACGAAACATCATGGAGGGAGGTTGCGCGAGAAGTATATGGTTGCAACTTTGATTGAGTCACACACAGTTTCTCGTACGCGTTAACACGAGGGTTGAATCGGGAGAGAATCCTCTACTGACAATGTGACATGCCTGGGTCGATTGTGATAACAACTATCAAGCTATTCTAAGATACTTCGATATCAAACCGCGCATATTCTGACGTATCTCCTGACTTGCAGACGCCATATGATCATATAATCGTGCCTTCTTCCTCTCCGCTTCTATCAACATCCCTTCGAACCCAAGTAGTTGTCTTCTCGAGGTAGGGCGCAACGAAATATACGGGAATTTTCGCGTCACCCTCGTTATCGCCTCATCCACCGACAGACGATCGGACATGACCAGCAATGCCGTTACAAAATCGACACCCTCGCCCGTACCATCGCAATGCACAAGCACGGCGTAGCCAGAGCGACGCACTTCCGCAAGTGCGAATAGCGTCGTCGGCTCGTCGACGTACGCACATTCCGCGCCACGCGGGTAGGACCCCTCGCAGTTTCGCGCCGCCGCGATGTTGTAAATCTCCCGCGCGCGTAGCTCTGCCGGGTTGACGAGCGAGAAGAGATCCGCGAAAAAGAGGCCCGGCGCGATTTCCTCGGGCGGGAGAGGGTAGGTGGGAGGCTCGGGGCCAACAGGGTTATAGAAAGCGAGCTTCTCTGGCATTGACGGTTGAGAATAAATGTAGGATGAGGCTGCTTGTGAAAACTGCAGCCTAGAAGGTAGCCCGGAAATTGAAGGACAGACCAGTCGTCTACGAAAGTGAAGGGGACACCACGTCTAGATAGAAGCCCAGCGTAAAGAGTCATGGCACTCATAAGGACGTCAGAGTGAGGATCAGATGGGTTTCATTCGAAGATGGCAGCTAGGGAGCACCTCCCTCCAGGCAGTAGTACACTGCGCGCATAATAGAAGTAGCAAAATCAATGATACGGAAGAAGCATTTATTCCTAACGCTTCCTGAACATCAAATCCGTACGGGCCGGGATATGCCACCCTGCAAAGCGGAATTGCGGTGGTGCCCCTTTCTCCTCCTCGAACTTCATATCATACGTCACAATCATGTGCGCAAGCAATGCCTTGACTTCGTTGGCCGCGAAGAACCGCCCAGGACTGACGGTCGTCATTAGTATGATGTTATAACCGACACCGCACCAAGGAATCTCACCATGTGTGCCGGCCCAGCCCAAAGGCCAGGTGTTCAGTTGACACAGAGATCGCCTGGTGCCTGTTTGTCACAGCATCCGCATCACACTCGCGAAGTTTCGAAAAGCGAAATCCGTCAAACTTCTCCGGGTTGGGGTGCAGTTCTTCATTTCTATGAATTGCGCTAACTGGGATAGCGACGAGTGTGCCTGCAGGAACAGTCACACCATTCGAAAATGTGAATGGCTGTAATGCGAGACGATGCATGAGCACTGAGAGATGGTGTGACACATCAATACTTGAGATGTTGAGCAAGATATATGACGAACTGCAGCCTAGGCCATCTATCCGCTGGGTCTCCCGCATGAAACTGTCAATCTTGTACATCTTGTCTATTGCAGCTCTCGTCCAGCCTTCTTCAGCCACCACGGCCTGGACCTCTTCGCGTAACGGTTCGATATATTCTGGGTTGGAAAGAAGGCGGTACAGCACTTGTGTGAGCGTCTATGCATGTGTGATGATGAGCAATGGGTTCTGGTGTACGAGCAAATAGGGATCAGCGCCTACGAGAGAAGTTGTAAAGATAGCCGCGATGTTGACTAGGAGCAATCGACTTGCTAAGCCATCAAGGGACCTCTCTACTCCTTTGGCTTCGCTCATGAGCCACATGAGCATGTCATTCTGTACTTCCACTGTGCAGTATGAGAAATGCCCAGAGAAACAGGTGAACGAACAGGTTTGTCATTCCAATCCTCGCCAAATTCTTCCATTTTCGCGAAACGCTCTTCAACCATAGGTCTGATAAATTCGATCTCTTGTCGAATCTGAGATGGAAAGTTGAATAGTATACGAGATACAACTCTGAGGGAATTTCAGGCATCAGAGGAGCCAATTAAATATGATAACTCACGGCCTGAGAGGCTCCGGAAACATGCTGATGATCCTTGCAAATTTCACGACATTAAGCGCAAATGTCATATTCAGAGTTTGATAGTCACGATTCCGGCCTGCAAAGCATCAGCATAGGTCGCAGACAGGATAAATGAACTGGAGCATGTTCACGCACAAAGAGGAGGCCCGACGAAAACACGGTTTGTGACCCTACAAATCACTCGTTGCATTGTCTCAACAACTGGGATCTTGATCCATTCTATGTCTTGTTTAAATTATCGCAATTTTCCCTTCTGGATTCTACATACCATTGTCCCGTGCAGGGATCACATCATTTAATGCCATGACAAGCTCCTCACGAACTTGATTGAAACTAAATGCAAGGTTCCGTGCCAATTTCGAGCGTATGACAGCCCTATGGTAGGGATCATTCGGGTTCAATAGGTGAAGGGTGTATTTGGGTTGAAGGTCCTGAAAAGATTCGGGTAAGTACGAGTCAACCTTATGAAGCTATGCATACTTCTTGGAGCGGCACATCCATATTCAAGACGTCATCTGTAGCCTTCCTGATATCTTCGATTAGTTCAGGACCAGTAGCCAGGACCACCCATCGGCGGAAAGAGGCTAGTTTGAATAAACCTGGTTTTGTCTGAAGGTAGAATGGCAGTGTCAGCGTGGCATGGAGAAAGGTGGTCAAGTTACCTTTTCATAGCCCTCATTGAGCATGCGGAAACTATCAAAGATATATTGAACAGCGGAGATATACGAGAGGATTGGGTCAGAGAACCCTATGGTGGGGATTGCATCGAGCTGCAAGCCCCCAAAGTGATGAGCGACGGGAAGATCTAGCTGATAATGGACAGGGACAGACCAAAGGGTCCCTCAGGCTCCTGTACCAGCTGAAGAAGAGAGACACTAGGACAACAGTTCCTGCGAGGAACGATGCCCTCAGGGTAAAGTCGTCAGGCATACGGCAGCTAAGTTGGGATCAAGGATCAAGGTCGCCTCGTGTCCAAAGCGCCGCCACCTGTAGGACTACACGACCAGCTAAGTGTGTGGCGCCGCCGCCCATTATACAACTAAGTTAGCAACTAAGTTAGCAGTGTGCTAGCTAGCCTAAGTGAGATCCCGCGGGGAAACCGGGCCGCGCGTAGCCTGAAGACAACTCATTGTTATGCAGACATCCCCTAGACACTTTGATAGTCGATCCTTTAAGAATAAGGTGTTTTCTTTTTCATTTATGAAAGTTTCCAGAGTATTCAAGTTTACTTCAGTCTGCTACACAATGACTGAACGCGCTGGCGCATCTTATCTTAATTATAATATTTTTTATCATATTACTTAATCGGTTGTGCTACTAGTAAAGTCTAATCGAAACACCCATTTTTTTCCAACCTTGTTTCGCGCAGCCTGCTCACTAAGTCCTCGGCCGATTCTCCCTGGAGGGCGATTCCTCCGCTTCATGTTCAAATCCTCCCAAGGTTCGCTCATCCCACATGAGTCGCTCATTGTCACAGGCATCACTGGCACCGCTTGATCATCTTTTCTCCACCTCCTTTCTTCGGACGGGTGGGAGTTGAGCCCCTGAGAGTAGCTCTGTTGTCGAAGTTCGCTAGATCCTCTCGCCACCAGTGTTCTTGCTATAGGGTTTGTCTTCCAGCTCTTCTCTCGCGTCAGGTCCGTCTCTTTGTTCCTCATTTCTCTGTTCCGTTCCTTTTAGTATGTAGTGACGCATGAATTAATGGGTTTTAGCCGATCAACATAACCTCGAGCCATGCATGGCACTCCAGAATATAGAAGTAGCAAGGCCAATAATACGGTAGAAGCATTTATTCTTGACGCTTCCTGAACACCACATTTGTACGCCCCGGGATACGCATCCCGGCAATGCAGATATCCGATGGTGCCCCTTTCCCCTCCTCGAACTTCATGTCATATGTCACAACCATATGCGCAAGCAGTGCCTTGATTTCGTTGGCCGCGAAGAACCGCCCTGGGCTAACAGTCGCCATGAGTATGATGTTATAACCGACACACCAAGAAATCTCACCACACGTGCCGACCCAGCCCAAACGCCAGGTGTTCAGTTGACGTAGAGACCACTTGGTGTCTGTTCGTCACAGCATCTCCATCACGCTCGCGAAGTTTCGAAAAGCGAAACCCGTCAAATTTCTCAGGGTTGGGGTACAATTGTTCATTTCTATGAATGGCGCTAGCTGGGAGGGCGACTACTGTGCCTGCAGGGACAGTCACACCATTCGAAAATGTGAATGGCCGCATTATGAGACGAGGCGACACCACTGAGCACGATGCAGCACATCAATACCTAAAATGCTGGGCAAGATATATAACGTACTGAAGGATAGGCCATCTATCCGCTGGGTCTCCCGTATGAAACTATCGATTTTGTGCATCTTGTCCATTCCAGCTTTTGTCCAGCCTTCTTCTGCCACTACAGTTTTAACCTCTTCGTGCAGAGGTTCGATATATTCTGGGTTGGAAAGAAGGCGGTACAGTGCTTGTGTGAACGTCTTCGCATGTGATGATGAGGAACAGATTCTGCTGGACAAATAAACAGACATAGTTGCTTACGAGAGAAGTTGTATAGATAGCTACAAAGTTGACTGCGAGAAGTCGACGTGCTAAGCCATCGACGGACCTCTCTACACCTTTGGCTTCGCTCATGAGCCACATGAGCATGTCGTTCTGTACTTCCACTGTGCAGTATGAGAAATGTCCAGTGAAACAGGTGAACGAACAGGTTTGTCATCCCAATCCTCGCCAAATTCTTCCATTTTTGCGAAACGCTCTTCGACCATAGGTCTGATAAATTCAATCTCTTGTTGAATCTGGGATGGAAGGTTGGATAGTATACGAGATACAACTCTGAGAACATTTCAGACATAAGAGGAGGTAATCAAAATATGACAACACACGGCCTGAGAGGCTTTGGGAACAGCCCGATGATTTGCCCAAATTTTATGACATTAACCGCAAATGTCAAGTTCAGAGTTTGATAGTCACGATTCCGGCCTGCAGAGCATCAGAACAGGTTTCAGACAGGATAGAAGAGCCGGAGCATGTTCACGCACAAAGAGGAAGTCCGACGAAAACACGGTTTGTGGCCCTACAAATCACTCGTTGCATTGTCTCAACGACTGGGATCTTGATCCATTCTACGTCCTTTTTGAATTATCGCATTTTCACTTCGGGATTCCACGTACCATTGTCCTGTGTCGGGATCATGTCATCCAACGCCATGACAAGCTCTTCGCGAACCTGGTTGAAAATAATTGCGATGTTCCGTGTCAATTTTGAACGTATGATATCCGTATGATAGGCATCATCCAGGTTCAATAGGTTTATTGTGTATTCGGGTTGAATGTCCTGAAAGGATGCTGGTTAGTAGTATAAGTCAACTTTATCAAGCTATGCGTACTTCGAAGAGCGGCGTAAGAAAATCCAAGACGTTATCTGGAGCCTTCCTGATATCTTCGATTAGTTCAGGATCAGCAGCCAGGACCACCCATCTGCGGAAAGAGGCTAGTTTGAATAAACCTGGTCTTGTCTGGAGGTAGAATGGCAGTGTCAGCGTGGCATGGAGAAGTGAAAGGTGGCCAAGTTACTTTTTCATAACCCTCATTGAGCATGCGGAAACCATTAAAGACATATTGAGCAGCGGAGATGTACGAGAGGGCTGGGTCAGAAAACCCTATGGTAGGGATTGCATCGAGCTGGAGATTCCCAAAGTGATCAGCGATGGGATGATAGTTGGTAAGGGACAAACCAAAGGATCTCTCCTGTACCAGCTGAGGAAGAGAGAGACTAGGATAAAAATTCCTACGAGGAACGACACCGTCACAGTGAAGTCGTCAGGCATGCTGCAACGAAGTTACGGTTTCCTCATGTCCGAGTGGCAAGTACAGCCTTATTATACAGCCTAGCTTAGCAGGTGCAAGCGCTTGAGCTAGCCACTGGGATGGCGACACATAGGATTACAAACGATAGTACAGCTCTTTAAGGAATGAGGCCCAATGAGGTGAAATGGCGGAGAATTGAGAAGCTGGTGAAGTGACACTTGGCTTGGTTTATTTTTATTTACATGGCCAACTTTATATCCAGGTTAGATCTGGGCAACACTTGTCAGTGCCGCAATAGGAAGAACTGAATCCCACGGAAGCCCGGGCCTAGCATCTGCACCGAGGCGCACAAATGGATCATCAATACAGCGAATCACTACGCGGGCGTTATGTTCATCGCGGTCTGCTGACTTGATGATGCAATACTGTATGAGTGGGGCATCGCATGGATAAAGTCCGAACGGTAGCAACATAGAGAAGAGTAGTGCCTAGACCGTGACGGGCATACCCGTGTTCCAAACTTATAAGCATGATAATCCAGCGACGCAACGTCGCGTCGCGAAACGGCCCGGGGATGTACCTGAATGGCGGCGCCCTCGACGGCAACGATCGCAATCGCCAAGCAAAAGAACGCGAACACGGTCTCATGATACCACCAGCCAGTCTCAGGCTGATACCTCGAGATAATTTTGCATCAACTTGAAGTGAATATCAGATGTCTTCAAGGCTAATGCCAGTCTTGCAACTTGGCCGCGGCTTCGAATCAATTCTTTTAGTACAGAGAATCCCTAAGCCATTTCAGTTACACTTGTTCGCTGACTTTATAGATGAGCTAGAAGTCGACGTCGACCCGCCGACAACTACCTTACTGTACACGGCTGGCCTCCGAGTCGGGGCTATCCCGTTTTCCCATGACACGGCACATGTTCGCGACTTCGTGAATCACGATGGAGTGGCATGGCACGATAAGATAATCAATGCGGCATAGCATCTTGGCGATTGACTACTTCTGGCATAGTTTACTGCATGCATATGACTCGGCCTGGGAAGGGGTAAGGTCAAAAACCAGTTTGAACATACCACACGTTGCTTCATCGACTCTAAACTTGTTTATTGAAGTCAAATCAGAACACCTTTGTCCGTTTGTTCCCAGCATCGCATCGCCCGCAGCCTGCTCGCTACGGTCCCCGGCCGCTTCGCTCTCGAGGGCGACTCTCCCGCATTCAATGATTGATGCTCCAATTTCCTCCCAATTGAAGGATCTCCACTTGCAGCTTGATCTCCTTTTCCCACCATTTTTTCTCGGACGGGTGTGGGAGCCTGAGTCGAGCCCCTGATAGTAGTAGATGAACAGTGTCGGAGCTCGTTGGATCCTCCGTTGGGCAACGGTGTTCTTCGTACCACAGGAGTTGTCTCCCCAGCTCTTCTCTCGCACACCGTCAGGTCCTTCTCTTCTCTTCTTCATTTCTCTGTTCTGTTTCTTTTTTTTTTTTCTTGCCCCACATGGCAGCTTGTTCTTTTACTTGCTACTTTCCCCGTCTTGATCACTTTCAAGCTGGTTCCTGAGTAGTGTAGTAAAGCATAATGTGCGAACCCGAAGGCACGCGTGTGAGTTCAGAGGATACAATTAGGGGTTATATTTTTGCTCTCTTCCACTCACTTCGAGGACCTTATATACATAGAGATCTGTGGTAGGGAAGCGTACGGACAAAGTATAATCGATGGGTAAAGGGAACGTAGCCGAGGTGGCACAAAGGGACAGGAAATACGAAATTACAGGGGCACACTGTAAGATCCAAAGTGGTGGGAATCCTGCCAAAAAAGGGCAACTGTGTTTCATTTCCCACCAATAAATGGCGATTTTGTGTTCAGTCGATTTTCGGAGGGTGGCTGAAGGTGGGAAAAATCATCCACTTCGTGGATGATTTTCCTCCCATCTACATGGCAGGTGGTGGGATTGTTTCACTTTCCCACCAATTTCCGCCATCTAAAAATGGCTAAAAAGGATGAGAGACTGGTGGAATTTCCACCATTTTGGATCTTATAGTGCGGCAGCCGTATGCTGACCCTACAAAATATTAATAATGGGTTTCCGCCGATCAACATAACCCGAGTCATACATGGCACCAGAGGTAGCAAAGTCAACAATACTGAAGAAGCATTTATTCCTGACGTTTCCTGAACATCACATTCGCACGCCTTAGGATACGCAGCCCAGCAATGCACATATCCGACGGTGCTCCTTTCCCCTCCGCGAACTTCATATCATATGTCACAACCATATGCGCAAGCAATGCCTTGGCTTCGTTGGCTGCGAAGAACCGCCCAGGACTGACGGTCGTTATATGTATGATGTGATAATTGACATGGCAAGGAAACTCACCACGTGTGCCGGCCCAGCCCGAAAGCCAGGTGTTCAGTTGACGCAGAGACTACTTGATGCCTATTCGTCACAGCATCCCCATCACGCTCGCGAAGTTTCGAAAAGCGAAACCCGTCAAACTTCTCAGGGTTGGGGAACAATTCTTCATCTCTATGAACTGCGCTAGCTGGGACAGCGACGAGTGTGCCTGCAGGGACAGTCACACCATTCGAAAATGTGAATGGCCGCATTGCGAGACGAGGCATGACCGCTGAGAGACGGGCCCGGTGCGATACATCAATGCTTGAAATGTTGAGCAAGTTGCATAACGAACCGAAGCTTAGGCCATCCATCCGCTGGGTCTCCCGTACGAAACTGTCAATCTTGTACATCTTGTCCATTCCAGCTTTCGTCCAGCCTTCTTCCGCCACCACATCTTTGACTTCTTCTCGTAGTAGTTCGATATATTCTGGGTTGGCAAGAAGGCGGTAGAGTGTTTGTGTGAACGTCTGGGCGTTTGTGTTGATGAACAACAGGTTCTGGTGAACAAGAAAACAGATATGATTGCCTACGAGAGAAGTTGTATGGATAGCCGCAAAGTTGACTGCGAGAAGTCGACGTGCTAAACCATCGACGGACCTCTCTACTCCTTTGGCTTCGCTCATGAGCCACATGAGCATGTCGTTCTGTACTTCCACTGTGCAGTATGAGAAATGTCCAGTGAAACAGGTGAACGAACAGGTTTGTCATCCCAATCCTCGCCAAATTCTTCCATTTTCGCGAAACGCTCTTCAACCATAGGTCTGATAAATTCGATCTCTTGTTGAATCTGGGATGGAAGGTTGGATAGTATACGAGATACAACTCTGAATGAATTTCAGACATAAGAGGAGGTAATCAAAATATGACAACGCACGGCCTGAGAGGCTCCGGAAACATGCTGATGATCATTCCAAATTTTATGACATTAACCGCAAATGTCAGGTTCAGAGTTTGATAGTCACGATTCCGGCCTGCAAAGCATCAGCATAGGTCGCAGACAGGATAAATGAACCAGAGCATGTTCACGCACAAAGAGGAAGTCCGACGAAAACACGGTTCGTGACCCTACAAATCACTCGTTGCAATGTCTCAACAATGGGAATCTCGATCCATTCTACGTCCTTTTTGAATTATCGCATTTTTCCCTTCCGGATTACACGCACCATTGCCCCGTGCCGGGATCGCATCCTCCAACGCCATGACAAGCTCTTCGCGAACCTGATTGAAAGTAACTGCGATGTTCCGTGTCAATTTTGTACGTATGATATCCGTATGGTAGGAATCATCCAGGTTCAATAAGTCTATTGTGTATTTGGGTTGAAGGCCCTGAGAGGATTCTGGTAAGTGTGGGTCAAACTTATCGAGCTATGCATACTTCGTAGAGCGGCGTAAGCATATCTAAGACGTGATCCGGAGCCTTTCTGATATCTTCGATTAGTTCAGGACCAGTAGCCAGGACCACCCATCTGCGGAAATAGGCGAGTTTGAATAAACCTGGTCTTGTCTGAATGCGGGATGCCAGTGTCAGCGTGGAATGGAGAAAGGTGGCCAAGTTACCTTTTCATAACCCCCATTTAGCATGCGGAAACTATCAAAGATATATCGAGCAGCGGAGATGTACGAGAGGACTGGGTCAGAGAACCCTATTGTGGGGATTGCATCGAGCTGCAGACCCCCCAAAGTGATGAGCGACAAGATGATCTAGCTGATAAGGGACAGGGACAGACCAAAGGATCCCTCCTGTACCAGCTGAGGAAGAGAGAGACTATGATAAAAATTCCTGCGAGAAACGACGCCCTCAGAGTAAAGTCGTCAGGCATGCCGCAACGAAGTTAGGGTCAAGGTTGCCTCATTCCCGGGTACAGCCTGATCCAGCTTAGCTTAACAGGTGCGAGCGCCTGTAACTGAGCTGATCATGCACATGATCACTTGGCATGGTGGCACACTGTAGAATTACAAACGATACTGTACCCGTACTAGTATTCCCATGACCGGCACATGTTCGTACTGGGAGTTATGCATGACGCGATAAGATGATCAATGCGTAGCAACTCGGACTTGGCGACTGCGAGTCAGTGGTGGTGAATGCTCTACTTCTGGGACAGTTTACTGCATGACTCGGCCTAGGAAGGGGTAAGGTCAAAAGCAGAAAACCTGCATGCTGTTTTATTAAACTTATATGAACTGAAGCATGAGGCATGAATTAATGGGCGTCACCGGTCAACTGAACGTGGCCAACCGTGACATACCGTGACCCCGAGCCACACGTGGCAATCCAGAATTGGCCATTGACTCTGTCACGATGAGTTTCAATCTATTATTTAGACTTGAAGACCTCTAAATTGTGCAGTAAAGGTGCAGCGAAGCATGTATAGTACCCAACACAATGGGGTATTCAACGCTCGTGAAGACGGTCGTCTCATGCACGGCGCGCCGTTTTGACTCACGGTAGTCCTAGGTGTCACCAAGTAAGACATTTTCTATCTCAAGGGAACTTTCCATGATTGTTGGTTGCAGGGTGCACTTTTTTCTGTCTTTGTTTTGGCTGCTTGTTGCTCATTTCAAGTTCTCGACGCTTTACCGATATCACCTCGATGAGTTCGGAAATTCTTCCGACATTTTCTTGTCCCATCACTGTTTGGAGGAGTTCCAATAACCAGCTGGTCGGGAGTTGGTATCGTCCCGGACTCCCAGGCGCGGATATTACCACTACTAAACTAGAGAAAGTCATAAAGCACAAAACCTCAGAGTACTGGGGGTGAAGAGCACCAAATCTGACTAGCAAAATTGGTGTATGCAGTGTTCTACTTCATGGCAATTCCTAGTATGTCTGGGAAAGGAATATGAAGATAGTACAAAGCTGGTATAGGACTCCTGTTCCCTCAATGTATTACAACTCCATGTGCACCTTGAAGCAAGGCTTGAGTCTCGGTAACCGCTAGGAACCTGATCGGTTCAGCACGGTTTCTGCATTTTCATGCCGAACCACCCACTGGGAAGACCGTCGCGCTGTCACGTGTCATGTAGATGTGTCGAACTTGCTGCAACTTGAACTTCCTTAATACTATGGCCCCCTTCTACGTTGATGAAATGGCTGGCTCAGATTTAACCGAGTTCGGCTCTCAGGAAGCACCATATCAGTCACTCGAATACGCTCTGGTCATCCAAGGCCACGACGCGACGGTGTCGCTCATGCGAAAAGACCCGAGTGCAGATTACGAAGAACCAACCCAGAGCGCAGTCCAGAAGGCAAGCAAAGGTGTGGACGGCATCGAGAATAAGCGCAGGAAAGCGGAGGAGCTTTTGGAGAACGAGGCCCAGTCCCCAGGGGAAGGCCGAGAGAATCGAGAGAGACTGCTTGAGGAGAGCAAGAAGATCCAATTGGTCGAGGACGCTTCTCTACCCACAGCTATAAAGGTACGCGCCACAATACTCCTACGAAGGGCTCTCCCTATCGACTATTCACAGGCAAAGATTCTGAACCTCAAATCCTCGCGCGGAAAGCGCGTCCGGGTTTTTGGCTGGGTCCATCGCTTATGCTCACAGAAAGACAACATATTTATTGTCCTTCGAGATGGTACCGGATACCTGCAAGCCGTACTCTCTGGCGTGCCTGTGCGCAATTGCTCCCTTGCCTATTTCGGAACTTTTCACCCATACACGAACAGGCACAAACATACGCAGCATTAACACTGACGCTCGAGTCGTCAGTAGAGCTGGTAGGGACGTTACAACCGACACCAGAAGGCAAGACCGCCCCTGGGGGGCACGAACTTGTCGTTGATTTCTGGAGAACTCTCGGCGCCGCCCCTGATGGGGATGATGCATTTACCAACAGACTCAATGAGGTATGCCTTGCGCTTCACACTTTGTTTTTCGTGATCAACCGGTTTGCTAACCAATTCCCGCTCAGAAATCGGATTCCTCAATCTTAGCAGATCCTCGTCATCTCGTCCTGGACGGTGAGGACACAAGTAGCGTGCTCCGCCTTCGCGCCGCCTTGCTTTCCGCGTTTCGCTCTGTCTATGCCGAGCGGCATATCATTGAAGTCTCCCCGCCGCGTCTTGTGCAAACGCAGGTTGAAGGCGGGGCAACTCTTTTCAGGCTGGAAAATTACTGTCAGCCAGCGTTCCTGACCCAGACCTCACAGCTTTACCTTGAAACATGTCTCCCATCATTGGGCGACGTTTTTTATGTGCAGGAGAGCTTCAGAGCTGAGAAAAGGTGAAATTCTTGTTCTGTGTGCCGAACTGACGTGTGCTCACCCTATCCCAGCCACACTCGCCGCTACCTGAGAGAGTTTACGCACCTCGAAGCCGAGCTGGCGTTCATCTCCTTCGAGGATCTAATGGATCATATCGAAACAATTGTGGGGCACACTGATGAACTCTGACACATGCCTGCACTGACGACCTTTGGACTAGATTTGCGAGACGGTGGACAGGCTTTTGCAGAACGAATCTACCGCAACACTCATCAGGCAACTCAACCCATCCTTCGCACTACCCGCGCGCCCCTTCAAGCGCCTTGCTTATATCGACGCCATCGCGTGGCTGAACGATCACGGCATCGAGCACGAAGCTGAGGACGCTGACGGCAACGTGATCACAGACGCAGACGGCAAGCCCAAGGTGGTTCCGCACACCATCGGTGACGACATATCGGAGGCGACGGCGCGCCAGATGACCGACATTATCGGCACACCGATCTTCCTGCACAGTTTCCCTGCAGAAGTCAAGGCGTTTTACATGAAGAAGCTCGCGCCAACGAGCAGCAGCACCGCAGGCGGCGACCACCCGCACCCCATTCTCACCGAGAGCTGCGACTTGCTCATGCCTCGCGTAGGCGAGGTCGTCGGGGGCTCGATGAGGATCTCGGATATTGACGAGTTGCTCGCCGCGTACAAGCGCGAGGGTATTGACCCCGCACAGTATTATTGGTTCACTGATCAGCGCAAGTACGGCCCGGGGACGTGTGATCATGGCGGATATGGGGTTGGTGTTGAGGTCTGTTGTGGTTTTTTTTTTTTCCTTCCTGGTCTGATCATATAAAACCACCTGTCACATAACTTCGCTGACATAACGACACCTTCCCTCCTCCCTCTGTCCCGCGGCGCACGGGCATCCAGCGATTCTTGACGTGGTTGACGAACAGGTACCTTGCCAGGGAGTGTCGCCTGTATCCTAGGTATTTTCTCCAACTTGACTCCTTGATCGGAGGCCCTACTTCTCACTACTCCACAGAAGATGGCCTGGACACGCGACTCCCTAAATGGAACATCACTCATCAAAGAATAATGGATGGCAGAGACGCAAGCATCGGCAGTTTATCAAGTTATCAGAATGACGTTGTTGTACTTTAAGGCCTTGTCAAGAATCAAAGTGTTTATATTTGGTCCCGGGTGATGATGCGTGAGATAACGGTTGTCAGTGCTCATTCAAAATTGTTATGTTCCGTGTTTTCTCCGGTTGGGGGTTCGGCCGAGTTGGAGTAGCTTAACAAAGGAACTTAAAGCAACCGAGATAACATGCAAGTTGGGAATAAGGTAAGATTAAATCTACCTCGGCTTTAGAGCGATTTCAGGGGAGCGTGACTTGGCTTTAACCTTTCTAAGGGACGTTTCAAAAAAGTGCGATGATGCGCCAATTGCTTTCAAAAGATTGATAGTTGCACACTACCTACTCCGAGCCCAAGAGATGACAAACAAGTAAATAGTACTAGAGTACGATGACTATGAATATCACTATTCACAAAACGAACGGACACGCTCCTTCCTAGCTAGGGAGCGGATTGTCTGGTGAGGTCGAGAGTAGCGGCACGCCTGCCCAGTCGGCATCTGTGCGCGAAAGAAGCCAGTAAGCCGACAAGGACGGAGAAATAAAGGAAAGGAAAGGATAAAGACGCACTCTTCGTGAAGACAGTGTTACCCCACCAATCGATTGTAAAGCCGCCTTTGGGCAGCTGAAGCGTGAAAAAGATAGCGATCAGCGAGAGTACAGTACCTGTCCGTCAAATCCAAACGCCGGTCAGTAACGGGGCAGGTTCACGCAAAGGAGCAGGGTGACTGGGAAAAAAAATACAGACCGCAATCTAACGCGGCACCGGTGATGTAGTTGAATTTACTCCACCACGCAAAGTTGCGCCTGCGGATGATGAATTGGAACACAAACCCAACTGCAAACCAGGAAGAGTAGTTGATTCCGGTCGCGGGGGGAATAAATGATACGCCAAGCAGCACAACGGGCGTTGACACAAACTTGGCCCATGAGTCCGGGCGTCTCCGTTGAATGATCCAAAAAGGAAGCGGAAGTAAAGCGCCCACAATGATCGCGAATAGTTGTGGGTGGTAAATTGACTTTGGACCGAACTGTCGACTAGGACCGATGAGGCCCCTGATCAGAAACGGCAAGGTCATGTCAACAACCTGTTGAGTGGGCACCACACCGAAGGACAACACACCAGATAGCCGACGCGGTGAAAAAAACCTTGTTGTGTGGACACGTAAGGTGACTCTTCTGGTCTGGAGAGCAAATGTCCGGGATGTTGGTGAACAGCCACTGCTTGACGCCAACTTGCAGGAATGCCCCGAGGACTGTCGCTACTAGTTGCACTAAACCCGATTTAGCACGGAGGATCCTGGTGCTAGGACGTGAGAAGGTGGCGCACCAAGGAAGGTCGCACGAGGCGGGACCTTAATATAATGACCGAGCTTTAGATCCTGCACGAATGAGGTAGACTCTGTGAGGGTTTGAATAGAGTACGCCTTGAAGATCATATTTGCGAGGGGCTGGCCGGGGAGTAATGTCCCCGGAATGATCTGAGCAAGTAAATTAAGCGAGATCTGCAAACGCGAAAACATATCAGTTGTGAGGACAAAGTGAGGCTATATGAGCGCACCGCTTGACCAGTCATCGCATAGATAAAGCCCGACGGTAGCACATAGATGATCGGTAGCGACACAGAGAGAAGTAGTGCCCAGATGGGCATACCCGTATCCCAAACCTATGGGCATGATAATTCAGCACTTGTCCGGTTACGCAAGGTCGCGTAACGAGACGTACCTCGACGGCAACAATCGCCAAGCAAAAGAAGAACGCGAAAACGGTCCCATACCACCAGTCTGGTACCTCGGGATAATTTTGCATCAACTTGAAGTGAATATCATCTTCTTCAAGGCGAATGCGCTTAAAGCCATTGAGAAGGGTGCGGCCGTGGTACAGCAAAGTATGCACGATCACGCAAGTACTCAGGGTGAATGCGAGAAGATAGGTCATTGCGAACGCAGCAGGCAGATAAAGCGGTGAGTACTCCTCGTATGCGGTCAGATTAAATGTATCCTGTGGAGTGAGTACCTTGGACACCTTGTAGGTGTGACCGAAGCGATCATAGGGTGCGCTGCCGAACATGGGGAAGTGTGCGAGATACCAGGTCTAAGAGTGGCATAAGTACGACGAGAGTTATGGGCAAGGGTAACACGTACGTTGGTGTAGTACAAGATTGGCGTGAGGATCCAGTAAAATATTACAAAGCCGACAAATATGTGGACCTCGGCCCACCAAGGGATCATGAACGGATTCCCGATCCATGAGATAACCGTCCAGTCAAACGTCAAGACACTCATCCCCAGGCCACTGGCGACGCCAAAGACTTGATTAAGTGGAACGTTGTTCGGCGCGATCCAGCAAGCCCAGGAGAATACAGAGAGTGCTTGGAAGAGATAACCAGGGAAGAAGAAGAAGAAGAATGCGCCTATGAAGACATACATGAAGTAGCGGAAGCGACTGATCCCGGAGCTCTCGTCCTCCTCGGCGTGTAGAGTGTTGAGCAATGTGCATGTCATAAGGTTCTGTGGCCACACCATACTTGCGGGCCAGACCAAGAACCTCCTACAGAGACCGGCGAGACCAAAACCGGTCAACTGGGTGGCCAGCAGCAGAACAACACTAAAGCCAAAGCCAAGTTGAAGTTTGTAATAATGCTCGGCCACTACGACTGCGTTGAGGGCATAAGCGGGGCCGACCGATACATTAGTCATAATGAAGACAAGAACATGCTCCTTTATGTTCCATGGACCCGGGTTCAGAGAGAACTGTGCACCGCCGAGGAAGCGGGGAAGGCGATACTTGGCAATTGGGAGGGCATAAGATAAAAATTTGCCAAGGGGATGAGCAACGAGAAGGATGACAACCGGGATGACAGACGGGGCGGGCTGGCGGAAGTTGAAAAAGACATTTAAAGCACTGAAATTGCGGAAATGAAGGGAGGTGATAAGAGAGCGTAGGGGATAGAGGGGAGCGGAGGGGAACACACCTTCCAGTCATGGAGAGGAGAAGGCCAACGATCCACATCCGGATGGTAAGCGCTGGCATGTCGGGATCGTCAATATTTGAAACAGATGCCCGGACTTCCGGATACGGACTATCTTCTTCTTGAAGAGTACCAAAATCAAATTTCATCCTACTGGGGGGTCAGTGGGAGACAGGGAAGGAGGGGGGTAAGCGCACTTTATGGACACGCTGTCAGCACCATCGAGTTCTGGGTCAAGGACAGACAAGTCTGATAGGGCGGTTGAGGTACGATGCTTTTCGTGGAGAGAAAAGTCACGACTCTTATTATCGAACGGGAGCTGGGAGGTTGTAAGTGTGAAGCCGGCCGTCGCAGAAATGATAGTGGGTAAGCCTTGAAGACTGTGTGGACGAAAGCCATCGTCGGCCAAGAAGGAACGGGAGTCACGATTGTCGCCTGTCGAAGGGGGAGCAGGGGAATCGACGGTATCGACAAAGTGAACAGAAGTTTTGGATGTGCCGGCTTGTGGGTTATAGGGCGTGCGCGTAGAATGGTGGGGAATGAAAGCGGGAGGGGGATAAACGAGAGGATCCACTGCAGGAGAAAACGGAGGGGGCGGTGATGTTGGAGATGGGGCATCGGCGGGGAGGTACTGTTGTGGAAATTGTTGTTCTAGTAACAGAGCTGGTGGTATATGAGGCCGCCAAGGTGATTCCGAGGGTGG
>QFDW01003996.1:0-21909 GCA_003315895.1 Lactifluus rugatus | reverse complement strand
CCTCCCCACCTTCCCAGGTTTCCTTTTCTGTAAATGGAATTCATGAAAAAAGTGCATGCCCCAACATTTCCATCCCCATCCTAAGATACCCTAGTCTGCATCTCTCATGGAAAACTATACACCCTCTCTGCTTGACACAGACTTTGTGCTTCCAGGAAATCTAGCTCCCAGTGTTGCACTTCGATCTATCTCAGATGGGTGAGGGACATCATCTGGGCATGATCGATACACATCTGAGCAATCTGTGTGCATATGCACATGCACTCCCTTACTCTCCAGTGGATCATCAATGCATACATCACAATCTGAGTATGTGGAGGGCTCATCCTTACTGGTGAGTATTGATCTATGTGTCTCATGGTACTGACAGACACAATGTTATGCATACATAGGGAGGGCCGTTCTTATTGAGGGATTGCAATGATCCCCTTGTAAATGCCACCCATACTGATCTCATGGCAGCCCAGAATCCAGCCTATGTAGATCTCTGGACAAAATTCCAAGAGCAGAGAGTGCATACAGAGGCATTACAGTAAGTCCTCTCATTTCACATGCTCTAAGCTTACTGACAGCAGTATATTATCCAGGGAACACTTTGATTGCTTCATAGACACTCTGCATCAAGGGGGCCACTCGATCCATCTTGACCAGGCTGTGAACACTCCAAAATCTGTGCCCCCATCAAAGCACAAGGAAGATTTCCCAGGCATCAGGTACTGGTACCAGGAGGACTACAGTAATGAGCAACGCCAATGGCAAGACAGTGGCACTTTCAAAACAGGGAAACACAGCTGACAGTATGCTCGTAAGGGAGAGAACATTATGTTCTGGTTTCTTGAGGACAAGTCAGAGAAGACACTAGAGGCACATCAAGTAACTGCTATTCATGAGATCAGTCATTTGATCTGGCACATTCTCTACAAGGAGTATGGGGAGAAACTTGGATGCCCATAGTGAAAGGTACATCCCTCAGCACAATCACAATTCTATGCCGAAGTGGAACAACAATTCCCTTGCCTTAAGCTGTGCCAAGGGAATTGGAAAGCGAAGATGATATGCATGCTGGAATACTCACAATGGCACAATACATACACTAAGTCCAAGGATCCCCTCAAGTGTGAAGAGAACACATCTTCTGAAATGGAGTCTGTGATCCCTGTGAAGCAGAAACTGGGTGATATAATAACCCCTGCCAGCCTGGCACCTCATTCATCCCATGCATCCTCCCCCCCCTTCACAGAAAGTATGCATGTCTCATTCATACAGCCCTCCAACCCCCTCCCCCCCTACCTCTATCAAAGAGGACAACACAACACCTGCACCGCACACCAACAATGCCAAAGGTCTTTCTATCAGACCAACCCAAGCACCCATAGTATGTACATGCACATTATCTGCACTTGTACATTAATATGACATCGCATCAGGAATTTCACCTACCCAACCCACTGTAAGTGTCTCATGTACTCTAGAAACAGGCTTACCCCTTCCGATCAGCTCATCTGTTGTATGGTGTGGACTGGCACCCCCCCCCCACTGTGGCTCCAGCAACCTCACCCATACCTATACAAGATGCCAGTAGCAAGCAAGTATCCCCTCTCTCGACAACAGACATGGAAGGTATGTTTATTGCTAGCTACCTCTCCATATCAACCCTCATGCAATGAACCACACAGACACATCAGTTCCAGACACTGTCATGTCATTGCTGCACCCAGGTGATGTTAACACCATTGACCCCAATGGTCCACCCAGAGCACAGGAGAAGCAGCCTGAGAAACCAAAGAAGGTCATTCTAATGCACACAAACAATTCCTCGTCAACACAGTAAGTGTACTCTTTCTGCTTGAATGAAATATAAATGTCTATTTCTCCAGGACTTATTCACAATTGACTACCTCAAGGAACACCCAAATACCTCACAAGGTGACTTTGGTAGAATATGGGACTTGCTGGATTCAGAAACCATCGCAGTCAGTATCATCTTATCTCATTCACCTGTGATGTCTTATTTCAAATGCACCACAGTGTTATAAGCAACTGGAGCAAGACACCAAAAAGGCTAAAAAGGGTAAAAAGAACACAAAATAATAAATGCATGTATAGTATGTTTTGATCCTTTCTCAACACGTGGAACTAATGAGATCCTCACAGTGCTCACTTGTGTTTACTTTTATTTGACTTAGAGCTGATTCCGCATTCAATGGGTACAATGGGCCAGGACTAGGTGATAGGATCAAAATCAATCAGATTCGATTGAGGACTGAATAAGATTGAAGGACATTAATTGTAATTGAATGAAATTTGTAGCATTAACTGAGATCAATTTGATTCAATTTGATTCAATCAATTAATCAAATGAATTCAATTCAATTCAAAACCATTGACAATTATCTAATTGATTGAATTCAATCTACTTCAATCCCATAATCAAATGAATTCGATCTGATTCAATGTGGAATTCGATTAAATTCAGGAAAATTAAATTGTATTTGATTTCAGATTGAATTAAGTTTGGAATATGACATGTTGTCGAATAAATTTTAATCCTTCAAGATACTTATGTTTACTTCGAATTACTTAAACTGATTTCTCACTGGGCTTTATGTCTTGCCTACCTCAATGCTTGATGCAACTTTCCTATTCCACTCTCCCAATTGAATGTAATTTGTTATAATGTGTCTGTATAACCTATGGCAACTCTAAGTCTTTACAAATTAACTCCTGCATGACACACCATATTTGGATGAACATTAGTCATTGCTTAGTCATCTGAGTGGACATTGAAGTTCTTATTAGATAATCACTTTTTCTTGCAATAAATGAACAACTATATTTTAATAAGCCACAATACTAATTAATTAACACATTTGTGGTAAACTTGAAAAAGATTGTGGCCAGGGTGCAACTGAGGGAGGGGGGGAACACATTTGCAACCATGTTTCCAACATCCTCACCCATCTACTGCTCCCTGTTCTCCCCACTGCTGAGAATGACAGCATTGCCACCCTTTTAATTGAATGTTACATCACCCACCCCTCTGATGACAACCAGGCCGAGCGCTCCACCCATTATACTCCGTTTGGATGATCTGTACCCCGAGGATCCAGCAACCTTCCAGAGGCCTGGAAGCTTCAATTATGACCGGGACAGTGGCCAATACCCATATGAATGGAGCAATATGGCTGAATTTGAAGCATGGTGCCAGGAGAAGGAGCTTGCTTATTCAATCAAGGTCATTGCTGCACATGTTGTCTTGGGTGACAATCTATGGGCACTCAGGCACCATTATGTTTGCTCACACCAAGCCATGGGCAGCAAAAGCAGTTACCAGAAGAAGTGCCCTGATTGGCGGCCCATTGAATCCAAAAAGATGGGTTGCAAATGCAAGATTGTAATTAAGCAATATCCCCACACACCAATCATGCTTGGACAATATGAGGAGGATCACAATCATGAAATTGGCTCAGATAATCTCATTCATATCTGGATCTCGCTTGCATCCCGAGAGCGAATGACATAGATGTTGAAGCAGAAAATAGATCCAAGCACTATAAGATCCAAAGTGGTGGGAATCCTGCCAAAAAAGGGCAATTGTGTTTCATTTCCCACCAATAAATGGCAATTTTGTGTTCAGTCAATTTTCGTTGGGTGGCTGAAGGTGGGAAAAATCATCCACTTAGTGGATGATTTTCCTCCCATCTACATGGCAGGTGGTGGGATTGTTTCACTTTCCCACCAATTTCCGCCATCTAAAAATGGCTAAAAAGGATAAGAGACTGGTGGAATTTCCACCATTTTGGATCTTATAGTGCAAGGGAGATCATGCATCAATTTGATTATGCTAATATTCAGATCTAATATATCTAGTATAGGTATGTGTCATCAGTGCATCAGCACCCAGGGGCAGCCACGATAGCTTCATCAAACTAAGTGATGTATGCCGGATGTCGCAAATACTTGAACAAGAAAAGATCTGTCTGCATCCTAAAGATGTGATCTCAACAAGACTTTGGGCTGACAGGTTCAAAGAAGAGGGTGTATATGTGTTCTACAAAGATAAGCTAGATCTACCACCCCCAGACTCAAGATTGCAACATGATGCCTTGTCCTGTGCCTCCAGACAAGTTTTCAGATGGACATATTTCACTGCCTCGGCAATGGTTTCTTTGGCATTGATACAACTTATAATGTCACTCAATATCAAGATCTTCTTCTATTTACAATTATCATTAGGGATTGCTGGGGCCATGATATGTAATGATTAACACACAATCTCTGTAAAGCGTGCTAATAATGATTGACTAGGTATTCTGGTTGCTTGAATGCTTACATCTAAGGCAACCATGGACACGATCTTATTCTTTCTCCATTGGGTAAAGGATGGGAGTCCTGTGGTCCAGCCATCAATTCTCATAATGGATTGCAATCAGGCACAGATCAGGGCACTTGAGAAGGTGTATCCGCAGAGCTAGATCTTTCTGTGCATATGGCATGTGCTACATGCAATACAATCCCACTTTATGACAAACCAATTCAAGGCACTATGAAATAAGGTCAAAGTCTGGGTGAAGACTGAGGATCAAGCTGAGTTTAATTGGATTTGGGATGAGATCTCAAGTGATCCTGAGGTCCCACAAAGCTTCATTGATTACTTGGCTGTACAATGGATGCCAATGCCCCATTTATGGTCAAGAGTTGCATGGAAAGATTGATCTATCTATGAGGAAGGGGATACAAATATGCTGATTGAAGCGTATGTGATCACTTTGCTGCTAAGATAAGATAACTGATAACTGACTTAATGTACTTATATAGATATCATCATAACCTGAAGTCTCATTGGTTGGATGACAGGTGGAATTGCCAGATCAATCACATTATGTTTACCCTAGTGAAGCTAATGGAGCCTGATTACCAAAGTAAGGATGCATGTCAAAATGTTAGGCTGGAGGGCCCAGATCTAGCCAGGAAGCAGTGGAAGGAAATCATGAGAAGCGCTGCTGTCAGGGACATTTCCACCAACTCAATTCTGCAATTTGATTCCACACAATTTCACATTGCCTCCCAATCAAGTTTGGGTGCCTATTATATAATAGATCTCTGTCAAGAAACCTGCAATTGTGCTGACCTTCCAAGAGCGTGGTTCTGCAAACACATAGCTGCTATCTATGTGCATTTCCTACACTTGTCACCAAAGCAGGTCCACATCAGTGCACCCCTGGATCCCACCCCAGCCCCAGACCAGCTGTGACACACTGTCAGACCCGAGGAAAACTTACATATACTCACACAGGAGATTACTGCTTTATCTCAGCGCCTAATCTTGAAGCAGGCCAATCAATTGACACCTTCCCCAACTGTCATGGAGGCTATTCACTCGGCTAAATATAGCCTTTCGGTGGCTATTGCTTTGACAGAAGGAATCAGCACATTACCAAATAAGGATGTTATTGCACCCAATCAGAAGTCCTGGCCCAAAACAGCCAAGCAAATGGGCATCAAACAGGCCCCAAAGCACAAGCAGCTTCCTGAGGAACATGGGCTGACCGAGTGGAGCATCAGTGTTGCTAAAGGCAAGTGGCAGCATATTCACACCGATCCCTATGTAGGAGGTGAGCAATTGGGTAAATGTGCTAAACCTGATGCACTCTCTGCTGCAGCAAATGTGCATGCTTGTGTATGTGCTGCATCCTCCCCTGCTGAGCCTGCCCTTATGCTCACCCCCCCTTAGCATTCACTGTGAAATGCGATTTCCCCCCTGATTCTCAAAGTGCCACATCTCCATTAACTTGAATTTCATAAATTACTTAGGTTCCATTGTAATAGCTTATGTCAGAATAAATAACTTGTATTTTTGCACGCTCCCTAATCAATTATATAACTAGTCAAATTCAATTTGTATGGGTTATGGTTAGGTAAACCAGCTCGTGAAACTGTTTCTGAGTTTAAAAAACAAAGATGTGTAATCATGTTTGCCACTTGAATGCCAAGTTGCTGGTATCATTCTAAATATGGTGCATGACATGGGAGTTAACATAAGCCAACTGTGACTGGGTCCCCTTCCACAGAGCTATCTCCTGTTTCTTCAGCCACAATGTGGACACTTTGTGGCTGGCTCCCAGTCTTGATGACTCAGACTTGTGACATAACTTGATGACTCTCATTGCTAGAGGATTCCTCCTCCTGTTGGAGAGGATTTGGCCCAAGAATGCCAATTGCTCTAGCCTTGGCATACATCTGTTCATTTTTGACATCATTTTCCTTCTTTCTTAATATGAATTCTTGAATTGAGAGGAAGCCCTTGGATGCCAGGGCTTCCCTGGCCTTTTTTTGTCTGCACTTTGTCTCTCTTGATGTCCCGATATATTGGCTTTGCCACTTTTGGGTGGCACACTGTTATGGAATAACCAGACACAGGTGGTAGACTTAGCAGTGGACAGTATAGACAATGAGTAAGCCAAGTACTATATGCCATTGGCAGAACTATTATTACTCGTTCTCATCTTTTCCATTACCTTCTATGGGTGATGTCATTATGATGTCACCTTTCTTTCAGCTTCCATCCCATTCTCAATAATGGTATTGCAACTGTGGAGGTCCTCTTGTATGAATAGCATAAGTAGACAGGAAGGCTGGTAGCTTGTACCCCAGCCTTGACTTTGTTTACCTCTCTCAATCGACTTCTTGACTTGTTTGCCAGCAGAGTTCCTCATAGTGAGCTCCTCTGTCAGTTCCTTGTGTGCTCATCTCTATTCCCCTCTCATCTCTACCCCCAAATCTTCTGAGATTGTGGTGGGCCCACATCTCCTCTGATTATCTCTGAAAGTCGTCACCACGAGTAACCCCATTACCAAAACATTTCTATCTAGGCATTATAATGCATTGTAATAACTTGTCCACCTTGTTATAGAATTAAATATCTTTTCATTCAGTCTCTATCTTGAAAATTTTCCAGCATCTATATATTGTTATAATATCTAGGCATTGTAATACATTGATCCTCAATCTTTAAATATCTATAGCTTCTATACCTAGTAACAATAACTTTTTATTACAATACCTTGTACATATGCATTAAATATTAAAATTTTATAGTCATTTTTATTTAAGCTCACTTAATATTACACATTTCAGTTATTATATCACTTATTTTCAGACTTAAATTTTTACTAAGAATTTCACACCATGAGGCACTAATAATTATTGTATAACAGCAGGATTCGAACTCTCAACGTCCGTATGCT
The DNA here is from genome assembly GCA_003315895.1 of Lactifluus rugatus. NCBI lineage: Eukaryota > Fungi > Basidiomycota > Agaricomycetes > Russulales > Russulaceae > Lactifluus > Lactifluus rugatus. The sequence continues at coordinate 14,662 of QFDW01003996.1, read as the reverse complement.
CACGTGACTACTCATCACAGGTTTACCATTGCACCACAGGATCTCACACTAATACTCCAATTATGTCTTATATAACTAACATGGCTGGAGTGCTCAGCCATGTGCGAGTGACTAAGTCGTGCAAGGTGATGTGGGACTGGATTACATCCTTTGAGGGTGACATGGGCCCTACTTGTAGTTGCACATAGTATCTAACTGACCTCACAACAGCCCTGAGCTGCTGCCACTTCCGCTGCTGGACCTGATTGTGACAGATACTTGCAGAGCAGCCTGTGGTGCAAGATCACATCCTTGCTTGGCACATACCTGGATGTCTGAGTCTTCTGGACCCCCTCCACACAAGCCCAGCGGCACCGTCGACACATTCACATTCTGGCCTGCACATGTAATTTTGAGCACATGGTGAGATCGTCATGGTTAAGGCGAGGCAGATGTCGAGCATGCAGGAGCTAAGATGATATTGCCAGATTTGCTGTGCCAGGTTCGTACCACTTTCTTCCATCCCTCCACTCACTGAAGTCATTTATCTTGTCATGGTGTTGCCTGTACAGCTTCTCTGCATGATTCTTCCTCTTACTGTCACACTCGCCTCTGAGCTCCACATGCTTGCCACCAACAGCCACGCTGTGACATCCCGAATGTCTCCCAACCAAGCACTTCTCCTCACTTCTCACCCTCCCTGTCTACATGCCGATTACATCAGTGGCCAGCACGTGAACTTCTGCAAGCACCCAACTTGACCTTGACGATGCCATCAGCCATACAGACTCTGGCTCAAAGAGCAGTGCTGCTAGTTTGAACAATTATGACCACCCTGACCCATACAGTCCATCTCTCTCTCCCCACCTCTTACTCATTCTCACCCTTCATCTTCCTAGGTCAACCAGATACTGACTCAGATCATGATGTCTACGCACAACATTTAGCACCATCTACAGAATCTCTCAACGGTGTCCATTCTTCGGCGCCAATCTTGGGTGATTTTGAGGCAGCTCAATTTGGCAGCGGCCATGAGCCTTATCCTGCATGGGGAGCTGATCACACCATCCCACTTTCGAAAGAGGAGATTGAAGACATTTTCATTGACCTCTAGAAGAAATTTGGCTTCCAAAGAGACTTTATGCAGAACATGGTCTATTACCAACCCTACTTCCCACCCCCATTGGTGTCTGTTTCTGATGGGCTCTTATTCTAGTTCGACTTTACCATGCACCTCCCTGACAGCCGCACATCTCGAATGTCTCCCAACCAAGCACTTCTCACCCTCCATGCCGACTACATTGGTGGTCAGCATGCAAACTAACCTGACCGCAAGTGGTATTTTGCCGCTCAACTTGACCTTGACGACACTGTCAGCCATACCCAAAATCCCAGTCTCTAGCGCCTCTGCTCCAAGTGTGGTGGCGGCTGCAGCCACTCTGAGAAATCTCTCACCAGTGCCCTCGAATGCTGGCGTCAGGCGATGAATAACATGTCCCAGTATGACCGCATGTGTCAGATAGCCCTTTATCTCCTTTGCTGGGGAGAGGCTGCCCAAGTTCATTTTGTCCCCAAGTGCCTCTGCTTCATCTTCAAATGTGCGGATGACTATTATCGCTCTCCCGAGTGCCAGAGCCACATTGACCCTGTACCTGAAAACCTTTATCTTCGCACTGTCATCAAGCCTCTTTACCGCTTCATTCGTGATCAAGGCTATGAGTCTGTCGACGGCAAGTTTGTATGGCGAGAACGTGACCACCATCACATCATCAGTTATGATGACATAAACCAGCTGTTTTGGTATCCGGAGGGCATTGCCCACATCATCCTCATGGACAAGGTGCTCCTTTCTCTTCCTCATCCACCTGTACCAATTCATATTGATTTGCCCTTGTTCAGACTCGCCTCGTGGACGTTCCTCCTGTACAATGCTTCATGCTTTTCGACCGCATTGATTGGAATCGTGCATTTTTCAAGATGTATTACAAGAAGCGCTCTTTCGGTCACCTGCTCATTAACTTTAATTGCATATGGGTCCTTCACATCTCCATATTTTGGTTCTATACTGCATATAATGCTCTGACCATCTATCAGCCAAAGCAAGGCCATTCAAAGGCTTTAACATGGTCGGCAATGGTGCTTGGAGGCACCATCGCGACTGTCATCATGATTTTTGTGACGCTTGCAGAACTTTTGTACATCCCTATGACCTGGAATAACACATCCCACCTCGCTCACCATTTGCTTTTTCTCCTTGTCACTCTCGCCCTAACGGCTGGGCCTACCATTTACATTGCGCAGAGAATCAACAGGGTGGTGGTGGATCCCTCCCTCTCATCCTCAATTCTTCATTTCCGTCACTGCAACCCTCCTGTTCAGTATCATGCCCTCCGGTTGGATGTTTGTTGATCATGTCGCTGGCAAGTCGCGCAAGTATCTTGCTTCCCAGACCTTCACAGCCAGTTATCCCATTCTGCACTCTCAAGCGCACCTCGGGAGCATCTTTTTATGGTTCCTCGTCTTCGGATGCAAGTTACCAAATCATACTTTTTCCTGATCCTTGCGTTTTGTGACCCCATCCATGCCATGGCCGGAATGAAGATCCAGAATTGTTATGAAAAGCTGCTTGGAAATGCACTTTGCTGCAATCATGCTACCTTCACCCTCACTATCATGTTCTTCATGGATCTCGTGCTCTTCTTCCTCAACACGTTCTTGTGGTATATCATTTGAAACACCGTCTTTTCCATCGCTTGTTCCTTCTTCCTCGGGCTATCAATCTGGACGCCCTGGAGAGACATCTACACTCATTTACCAAAGCGCATCTATTCCAAGATTTTGGCTACCTCGGATCTAGACATTTGGTACAAGCCCAAGGTTTGTCCTATTTCACACCCACCCACATTCGTTGAACCAATCCCTTGCAGGTCCTTGTTTCTCAGATATGGAACATGATCATCATTTCCATGTATTGTAAGCACTTGCTTTCTATTGATCAGGTGCAGAAGCTTCTATATCATCAGGCTGATACCCCAGATAGCCATTGGAGTCTCTGTGCTCCACCTTTCTTTGTTGCTCAGATCAACAAGGGTTTCAAGGGCAGTCTCTTCCTGCCTGGTTCTGAGGTGTAACATACTGTAAAATATTGAGAATACAGTAATGATATGATTTTTGGTAATCTGTGTTTGCATGAAACTAAGATGTATGCAAAGTTTCAACAAGAAAAGATATAGATATAATAGTGCCTTGTCATAATAATTTAGTTATAATAAAGTATTGTAATCTAAAGTTATAAGCAACAATACCTTATTAATATAATTTTATTACAACAAGGTATTGTAATCTCAAGTTATAAACAACAATACCTTAGTAATATAATTTTATTACAACAAGATATTGTAATCTCAAGTTAGAAACAACAATACCTACCCAATATAATTTTACAATAAAAAGGCATTGCAATATATTAAAATAAATAGTGTTACAAAAAAGGTATTACAATTTCAGAATAGATTGAACCAACATTGTAAAACCTAGTTTCAAATGTTTTGATGATGATAGTCATGCAATGCAATGGAATAAGTATACTGTACATGTACCTGGTATGCATTCTAACAGGCTGCCTATTGAGACCAGGATCCACAACTCCCCTTTATGTCTACATCAAACATATCAGAGCATGTCATATGGTACTATTTGTGCTCAAGGTTCTGTAAGGAAAAAAAGGCAGTCTCTTGGACAACTTTCAACAAGCACAGACCATTCTAGCACTATAAGATCCAAAGTAGTGGAAAACCCACCAAAAAAGGTTAAATGTTGTAAAATTTCCACCATTAATTGGCAGATTTGGATTCAGTCAATTTTTGGAGAAAAAAAAGGGATGGAAAAACTATCCAATAAATGGAAGAGATTTCTCATGGTTCATATTTTTAGTTAACGATAAGAAAATTAATATGAAAATTGAGGAATAATCCTGGCACAGGGATCACATGCAGTGCTTGATGTGACAATGCATTGATGTCTTTGTAGTCATAAGTTCTGTGAGGCAGCACAGTTACATGGTGCGTGCCATCTTGTGAGGCCAATGCGATACACTGCCCATCTCACAAGAATGCAACCAAACTGACCAATTTGGTGTCCAGTAAACAGGCCTGCTATGCCCTATCCTGTTGTGGCATCCCACATGCGAATTGTGCCATCTCACGAGGCCGATGCGATATGCTGCCCATCTGGTGAGAATGCAACTGAATAGACCCATTCGGTGTGTCCAGTAAACGAGTCTGCTACGACCTGTCCTGTTGTGGCATCCCACACATGAATCATGCAATCTCATGAGGCCAATGCGATACGCTGCCCATCTGGCAAGAGTGCAACTGAATCAAATGAGATGCGATCTGCTGCCCATCCAGCAAGAATGCAACAGAGTTAACCAGATTAGTGTGTCCAGTAAACGGGCCCTACAACCTCTCCTGTTGTAGCATCCCACATGCGAATCGTGCTGTCACACGAGGCTGATACAATCCACTGGCCATCTGGAGAGAATGCAACAGAATTGACCAAAGAGAGGTGTCCAGTAAATGGGCCCGCTATGACTTGTCCAGCTGTGGCATCCCACACATGAATTGTTTCATCAGAAGAGGCTGATGCGATCCACTGCCTGTCTGGTGTGAATGCAAAAAAGTTGAATGAAGAGGTACTGTATGTCCAGTAAATGGGCACACTGTAACCTGTCCGGTTGCATCCCACACATCATTTCATCAAAAGAGGCCGATGCAATATGCTGGTCATCCGGCAAGAATGCAACAGACATGACCAAAGAGCCTGATGTGTGTCCAGTAAATGGGCTCACTATGCCTGTCCCGTTGCAGCATCCCACATGTGAATTGTGCTTCATCTGGGTGGTGATGTGGTGACATGCTGGATTGAACGTGGGTCCGCTGGGTCAGGGGCATACGAGCAGTGAGTTTGCTGGAATGGGGGTGGGTTAGACATAATAACGTGTTGGAGCGCAGGTGGGTCGGAAGTGTGTGAGGGGTAACTTACTGGAACAGGGGAGGGTCGGCCGCATGTAGGGGGTGGCCTGCTCGATCAGGGGCATGTCCGGGTGATGGTGTGCTGGAACGGGAGAGGGTTGGCCATGTGGTAACATGCTGGAGCGCGGGTGGGTCGGCTGCACATGGGGGGTGGCCTGCTGGATTGGTGGTGTGCCCAGGTAATGGCGTGCTGCAATGGGAGTGGGTTGGCCACACAGTAGCGTGCTTGATTGTGGGTGGGCAATGACATGTTAGAACAGCCCATGGGTGGGTGGTAGCATCCTGGATTGGGGGCGTGCACAGGTGGGGGGGTGGTAGGCTGGCCAGGGTGTGCTAGAACGTGCACAGGTCACCATGATGGGATGCTAGACTGGCACCTCAGGCACAGTCCAGAAGTTCCTATGTCAGACTGGTCAGCATATCCCAGTCAGACACTCACTATAAATGCATGTTTATTGAATCCGACACCGTGGAAGCAAGGGGGTGTACCCAAAGGGGCCCCACCAACGCTTATCGCTGATGACGGAATGCAGACCTGCACAATGCTGTCAGCTTGGAATAACTGCAACAGCAGCACACCAGGCATGCCAGCATGATGCAGATGGGCATTACAGGTGACCCAAAGGCCAACATCAATGCTGAGGCCCATTTCCGAGGCCTGCTCCAGCACCACCAAGTTGGACAATACCTGAGAGGAAAACGTGTGCTGTTGAGCACATGGGTGAAAATGTTGTTATTCCACATTGAGGGGGGCGAAGGGGAAGCAAGAAAATCAAAGAACCTGTCAGTAAAAATGTGGCAATTTTGGGTGGGAGATCAACTTGAAGAATTTTTGCTTGATGACTGTCACTTGCCGGTAGCAGCCCAATTTATCTCCACTTGAATTCTGTTGACTTTCCCCTGCTATTGACTGACTTTTCCCTCTTTGTTCACTCCTCTCACTTTCCTGCCTCACAGTTGGCTTGTCTTCTTCAAGATGTAATTTGCTTCAGTAATTTTTGGTAAGCTATCCTTCAAGATCTCATGAGTACTAGGATTTACCTTTTCCCTCCCTATTTTATATTGGATTGGCCTTGAATGTTGCTGGACTGTCACAGTTGTGTTGCCGGACTTGTCCTTCCTTTTCCCCCTTGAAAGGTATATCACACTTTCTCTTGTCATCTCCTATGGTCTGACTGGATTGCAGTGTCATCAATGGCCCTAACTTGCTCAAAGTAGGTTGGCAGGCTATCTTTCAATAACAGTGAGTCTTCTAGTGTTTTTTTTACTTCCCAGCTATTACTGATTGTTCTGTAGCTCAATTTACTGCAATTGTTGGGTATGGTCGGGGTGCCCAAGTCGTTGCGCTGGTGTCTCCTCTGGCTGGGGTCCAAATGAGTTGGAGGGTTAGGGTTACATAGTGTACTAGGATAAGTTTAGAAAATAATAAATATTATTTAAATTGAAGTAAATTTTTATAAATTATGTGTGATTAAGTGATTTTATTGGCTGAAATCTGGCTTATCAACCCTCTGATTATAGTTAGACTAGTCTGCCAATTAATGAACAAATAAGTCATCTTTTTTTGGCTGTTAAAATGCCGATTTTTGTAAAGAGTTCCTCCGAAATAGGGCAGGTGGCAGCTGGTAGGATTGTTTCATGAATGCCGGGTATTCCCACCACCCAAACTGGCAGGTTTTCAGCCAAAATGCATGTGAAATTTATGCCCTTTTATGGGTGATTTTACTGCCATATGACTGGCAGGTTTTCCACCACTTTGGACCTTACAGTGTAGGAGGCTGATGATAACAAATATCATTGCAGACACATATCTGGGCTAACTGGGAAATCAATGCATCTGCAATCTGAAGGAGGCTCAGTGGGTGGTATGTGCACATTGTTGCACTTGTTGTGAAGTCCCTCTGAATATATAGTAAAGCACATTGGTTACAGAAGAGAATAAGGACTGCTGTTGACAATGGTTGATCTGCAGGGATAAATATATGCTCATTTAGGCATCGATCTCTCAGAGATATGGTATAATATGAGTGAAATTGATGTGAATCCATTGTACTGAGATCTTGCCCTGTACATAGAACTTGAGGTACACTATGCAAGGGCCTGCTACTTATTCTGGGGCTGAATTTGACTCTGTACACAATCAGCAATCCTGGTCAGACGACCAGACACCTTCTCCTGCTACCCAGTCAGGGGATGCATGCAATGTGCTCCCAACTCACTGCCCTGCTGCTACGGCCAACAATTATGATAACCTTAATCCTGCCACTTCTTTCACTGGCAGAGATGCTGTTCCAGACAATGCACCTGGGCAATTTAATGATTGTAGGCCTGATTCTATTGTCTCTACTGTCGTTGTGCTTCAGATGGCAGTCCATTTCATCAATGAGCTACATGCAGCAACATCGGAACAAGATCCATTGTCTGAGGAAACCTGCCAGTGACTATGCTCTCCAGTGACATTCCAAGTAGATTTATCAGACAAAGACTTGTGCCTGTGTCTAGATGTGTTCCTCACAATGACAAATGGCTCTGAAGAAATTTACACTAATACAATGGCTGTAATCCAGTGTTACTCTCCAGATGCAGCACTACTATCTCATGTACAGATTAAACAACATATTCTAGAACTTACAGGGATCATGTTGGTCATGACTGACATGTGTATAAACTCCTGTATGGCATTCACTGGTCCATTCAGCAACAAATTGGTCTGTCCTGAGTGTGGAGAAGCACACTTTGAATAGATCGCATAAGGATAAGCTCAGAAATTGTGGGTGCAAAAGCAATTGGTCACTATTCCTGTTGGCCCCCAGATCCAGGCTCAATGGTGCAGCCCAGAGGGTGCATACAACATGGGCCACATCAGCAAAATAAAAAAATACTAAAGTCACTAGAGTTACTAGCGTCACTAGCCAACTAGCACTAGTAACCCCTAGCAACACTAGCTTGTTTTTGACTTTTCTAGCCACACCAGAATACACACTAGATCTAGATAGCTCAAGCAATGTGCAAGTATAATTTTTTATTTTAAAAATCTACATTAATAAGGTACAATGGTATTCCTGTGGCCCTCATGCATTATCAATACCCTTCTCCCTCTGTTGTCCTTCACCACCACCTTGGAAACATGCAGGGGGTGGCATGCTCTGGGTTGCATGCTAGGTTGGGGGCACACAGGCAGTGGCTGTGTGGGGGGTGTGCAGGTGATGAGCCAGTAGTAGCATGCTGTGTCAGGAGCGCATGGCATCAGGGGTGCACAGGTGTGCTAGGTGAGGGTTGAGGCATTGAGGGGGGGGTGGTAGTGTGCTATGTTGGGGCATGCTGCTGTGCAAGCCCGATGGCACATGCATGAGTTTGAGCAGGTATAATAAAGAGAGATTGATATTCTCTTTGTTTTTCTAATGATCTCCTCTTCCCATTCACTCTGGGGACCTTATATACATAGAGATCTGTGGTAAGGAAGCATATAGTACGGACAAAGTGTAATCAATTGAGCCTGAGGCGTAAAGGGAGCATAGCTAAGATGGCACTGTGGCATATGAATAGACAAAAAAGGGGCTCCGAAGACAATGGGAGAGGACACAGAAATAAGACAAGACAAGGCAGGTGAGAGAGAGCAGAATATGATAGACTTCAAGGGCAGTGACGATGCTGACCCTACACTGCATTGGAAGTGCATAGACAATGGCATGCTGGGGTGGGTGGCAGTGACATGCTGGGTGGTGAGCATGTAGGTGGTGGTGGGGTGCAGGTGCATGGGCAGTGGCTTGCTTGGTTGGGGTTGCACAAGTGGGGGGCATGTGGGCACAGGACTGGCAGTGGACAATGGACCATTATGTACAAGGAGCAGTGGCAGCATGAGCAGGCTGTGCCAGGGGAAGGTGCTGAGAAGAGAGGGGTCCTTGGGAGTGCTGGAACAGTGGAGAGGGTGGATCATGAAAGAAAGGGTGGAGGCAGTGGGAGGTGTGGGAGAAGTCTAAGTCATTGAATTGAATGAAGGATATTCAGACTCCAATCAAACCTTTGAGAAAAAAAATCAATGAGTTGACTTTCGCTGTGTTGGTTTGTCTCTCTTTGTACTCTCACATACTCATTGACTCATCCCTCATCTCAGCTTGTGGACAGCCCAAGCCCCTTTCTGGTGAGTGAAACATGAATCATGCACTTGTATACCCACTGATTTTTTTTTTCATTATACACTATAAATTGTGACTTAGAACAATCTTATGGAACACTAGGTGAGCACATGCAATCTGCAAGATTCCTGTCCATAGTATATTAAATGCGCATACATTTGCTTGCATTGTTCTCAATCCATGGCACCGTCAAGGACCCCTTGGTCTTACACTAGCATGTCTAGAGGAAAATACACAGGCCTACAAGCTTTTGCACCATCAAGGACCCCTCAGCCTCACCTTAGTGTCTCTGAAGGAAGATATATGGGCCTACGGCCAGACACTTTATCAGTCTAGTCTGGTTTCATGATAGGCAACAAGCCTTCCATTCCACTGCACTTGTTATCTCCAGTGCCAAATTCTGGGCCTTCTCCCTCTACCACAGCCTTAAAATCATATTCTGATGCTGGAGTTCAGTACAATATAGACCATACCCACAATTCTATCTTGTGCACTGTTCAGACCTTATACTCTGTGCTCTATGCTCCACCCTGCTCTCGCATACCACATGCCCCCCATTTTAATTCACATTTAGTGCATGCACACAGTTCCTCCTTGCATTCTATGCATGCCCCCCCTTTCAGATCTACTCCAGGCTCAGTAGATGCCCTGAATACTGTATATGCCTCTACCTTATCTGGGCACAATAGACCTGACTCAGATCACTATATATGAGCACACCCTGGCACAGATTATACAAGATGCATATACAGAGGCTGAGAAGGAAACTATGGAATGTGTGGCCAATAAGATGTATGAGGTATATGGGTTGGACTCCAATAAAAGTATGGATGTACTGCACTACATACTAATACTGATTCCTGCAGATCTCAGAGAATTCACCTGAAATAGAGGTAATTGAGATTGACTGAAGCTGTTGTATGTGCCAGGTTGTACACCACATACTTGTTACAGCTCGATGGGGCTGATTGCCAACAAGGCAGGGTTCTGTTCTTGTTCAATCTTCTAAGAAGTAGTGGCGTCAAGGATGTCTACCAGTCTTGTTCTGCTGAGTGCTGTGAAGAGGTGTCAGTGGGTGACAGGGGTCTGGTCCAGTCCTATGGCCTGGTTTCTAAGTACCGTAGGATACTGTTGGCAGTCAACCAGAGTTCTGGTCCAGTTGGTGGTTCTTGGTCCTTCTGAAGGCAAATACAGTGACTTGTAACTAAGTCTGCCAGCCTGAGCCACTCTGAGCATGTGATACATTGTTGCCTAATTCTGAGGGTGTCCTCCTACTTGGTAGAGAGGCCTGTTCTGCTGCACTTCCTGTCTGTTGGACAGGTGTGATCAGTTCTGGGCCTTTTACAGACATGTAGAGAGGTACTGTCTATTCTGAGCCTCCTGTCAACTAGACAGAGAGGGTCAGTTGTTCTTGAGGGAGAAAGAGAGAGAAAGAGAGAGAGAGATGACACTAAAGCTGTTGTTGATTCAATGAAGCTAAAGCCAAAGCTGGGGCTACAAGCTACCCAGCTGAGGCCTACTTATACATGTAGGTTACCTAACAACTAAAACAGGGTAACCCCACTGAAACATGGAGAACTTGAGAAGTCTACTGGTAAAACAAGAAGTGTCCACAAGTGAAACAGGGATGTTTGAAGGTAACATTGTAAATGGGGATGAGAAGGTAAAAGGTTAAGTGCTAGAATGTCCATTGTCAGGCATGTAGGGAAGGAATGTTTTTATGATCCAAAGGCATGAGCCTGTGGGACATCTGGGGCACTAGTCCATAACACTGTAACAAGTATGCTAGTGAATGATCGATCTGTAACAATACTCATGTACTTTATATTTTTCCTTTGTTTCCTCTATATTATCAATTAGTAAATGCATTGCATCCATGGCTATCATATGATCTGGGTAATAAAAATGTCAGCTATTGAAAGAACATATAACATGTGCTTCAACAAAATGCACTGAGTGGTGAAATTTGCATAGACATCACCAAAACACTTCTACCTAGGCATTATATGCATTGCAATAACTTGTCCACATTGTTATAGAATTAAATATCTTTTCATTCAGTCTCTATCCTGAAAATTTTCTACATCTATGTGTTGTTATATTATCTAGGCATTGTAATACATTGATCCTCAATCTTTAAAAATTTACAGCTTCTATACCTAGTACTGATAACTTTTTATTACAACACCTTGTACAGATGCATTAAATATTAAAATTCAGAGTTGTTTCCATACAAGCTAATATCATATAATTTTCTCATCATATCACTTATTCAAGAGTTAATTCTTAACTGAGAATTTCGCAGTGTTAAGGCACTTAACATTATTGTATAGGCAGGATTTGAACTCTCAACCACTGCACGTTCATGTGATTACTCAATGCAGGTTTACTATTATACCAGAAGACCTCATGCTAGCATGTACAATATGTTTTATATAATTGGCAGAGCTTGCAATTGAGCACAGCTGTGCACGTTCTCACTGCAAAACCTCATTGACACTATGAGTCTATGATAGCTACAGTATGACTGACCCTGATCTGCTGCTACTTCTGCCATTGAACCTGATTGTGACTGAGATACTTGCCAAGCAGCCCACAGCACGTGAGCCTGAGATCGCGTTCTCGCGTTCTCATTTGGATGTACCCAGACTTGGATATCATCCAGACCCTGCTGTGCATGCACAATCCCAGCAGTGTTGTCATATTCACGTTCCTGCTTGTGCATGTAATTTCAAGTGTGTGAGAGGGTTATAGCTAAGGAAGAGGCAGATGTCAAGCGTGCACATACGATAATGATACAGCCAGCTTTGCCATACCAGATGTGTCCCACTTTCTTCCATCCTTCTGCTCACTAAAGTCATTTACCTTGTGTTGCCTATATAGCTTCTCCACATGATTCTTTCTCTTACTGGCATACTCGCCCCTCAGCTTCACTCACCCGTGCCATCAACAGTCACGTGACGACCCGTGTTCCGAATGTCTCAGCCAATAACTTCTTCTCACTCTCCCTGTCAACATGTTGATTACATCAGTGGCCAGCACTTCCACAAGTGATCGTTTGCCACCCAATTTGACCTTGATGATATTATTCAGTTTGGCAGCGGCCATGAACCTTATCCTGCATGGGGAGCCAAGCATACCATACCACTATAAGATAAAAAATGGTGGAAATTCCACCAGTCTCTCATCATTTTTAGCCATTTTTAGATGGCAGAAATTGGTGGGAAAGTGAAATAATCCCACCACCTGCCATGTAGATGGGAGGAAAATCATCTGTTAAGTGGATGATTTCTACCACTTTTAATCTTATAGTGATACCACTTTCGAGAGAGGACATTTCCTTTGACCTCTAGCAGAAATTTGCCTTCCAAATAGATTCTATGCCGAACATGGTGCGTTGCCAACACACTACAGTCCACCCCCTTCGGTGTCTGCTCCTTGGAGTTGTCTGAATTCAACTTTCCGATGCACATCCTTGTCAGCTGAGCACCCCAAATGTCTTTCAACCAGGCACTTCTCACCCTCCATGCCGATTACATCAGTGGCCAGCACCTGAGCTGTTCTTTTTCTGCCCAACTTGACCTTTACAACGCCATCAGCCATACCCCAAATCCCAGTCTCCAGCGCCACCACTCCAAGCGTGGCGGCAGTCACAGCCACTCTGAGAAACCTCTCACCAGTGCCCTCAAATGCTGGCATCAGGTGATGAATAACATGTCCCAGTATGACTGCATGTGTCAGATAGCCCTTTATCTCCTTTGCTGGAGAGAGGCCACCCAAGTTCGTTTCATCCCCAAGTGCCTCTGCTTTATCTTCAAATGTGCGGATGACTATTATTGCTCTCCCGAGTGCCAGAGCCACATCGACCCCATACCTGAAGGCCTTTATCTTCGTGCCGTCATCAAGTCTCTTTCCTGCTTCATTCGTGATCAAGGCTACAAGTCTGTCAACGGCAAGTTTGTACGGCGAGAACATGACCATCGCATCATCAGTTATGACAACATAAACCAGCTGTTTTGGTATCTGGAGGGCATTGCCCGCATCGTCCTCATAGACAAGGTGCTCCTTTTCTCTTCCTCATCCACCTGTACCAATTCATATTGATTTGCCCTTGTTCAGACTCACCTCATGGACGTTCCTCCTGCACAACACTTCATGCTTTTTGACTGCATTGATTGGAATCATGCCTTTTTCAAGACATATTATGAGAAGCGCTCTTTCGGTCACCTGCTTGTCAACTTTAATCGCATCTGGGTCCTTCACATCTCCATATTTTGGTTCTATACTGTGTATGATGCTCTGACCATCTATCAGCCAAAGCAAGGCCATTCAAAGGCTTTAACATGGTTGGCAGTGGTGCTTGGAGATGCCATCGTGACTGTCATCATGATTTTTGTGATGCTTGCAGAACTTTCATACAGTACATCCCTATGACCTGGAATAACACATCCCACCTTGCTCACCGTTTGCTTTTTTTCCTTGTCACTCTCGCCCTAATGGCTGGGCCTACCGTTTACATCGCGATAGTAGAGAATCAACAGGGTGGTGGTGGATCCCTCCCTCTCATCCTCGGCATCGCTCAATTCTTCATTTCCGTCACTGCAACCCTTCTGTTCAGTATCATACCCTCCAGTCGGATGTTTGATGATCGTGTCACCAGCAAGTCGTGCAAGTATCTCGCTTCCCAGACCTTCACAGCCAGTTATCCCATTCTGCACTCTCAAGCGTGCCTCAGGAGCATCTTTTTATGGTTCCTCATCTTCGGATGCAAGTTTACTGAATTGTACTTTTTCCTGATCCTTGCGTTTCATGACCCCATCCATGCCATGGCCAGAATGAAGATCCAGAATTGTCATGAAAAGCTGCTTGGAAATGCACTTTGCTGCGATCATGCCACCTTCACCCTTACTATCATGTTCTTCATGGATCTCGTGCTCTTCTTCCTTGACACGTTCTTGTGGTATATCATTTGGAACACCATCTCTTCCATCGCTTGTTCCTTCTTCCTCAGGCTATCAATCTGGACGCCCTGGAGAGACATCTATGCTCGTTTACCGAAGTGCATCTATTTCAAGATTTTGGCTACCTTAGATCTAGACATTCAGTACAAGCCCAAGGTTTGTCCTATTTCACACCCACCCACATTCGTTGAACCAATCCCTTGCAGGTCCTTGTTTCTCAGATATGGAACATGATCATCATTTCCATGTATTACGAGCACTTGCTTTCTATTGATCAGGTGCAGAAGCTTCTATATCATCAGGCTGATACCCCAGAGGGCTGTCAGAGTCTCCATGCTCCACCTTTCTTTGTTACTCAGACTGACAAGGGTTTCAAGGGCAGTCTCTTCCTGCCTGGTTCTGAGGCATAACACACTGTAAAATATTGAGAATACAGTAATGATATGATTTTTTGGTAATCTGTGTTTGCATTAAACTAAGATGTATACAAAGTTTCAACAAGAAAAGATATAGATATAATAGTGCCTTGTCATAATAATTTGGTTATAATAAG
>QFDW01003993.1:0-14435 GCA_003315895.1 Lactifluus rugatus | reverse complement strand
CGCTGGCCGATTGGGTCGTTACTGCGGCGCCGTTAATTGGGTTTTAACGATTCTGTAGTGCTAAATCTTGTATAATATCTGTATATTCACTTACAATACAGCGTCTAGTGATAAAGCTTCATTTGGATCATCTGAGCGTTCCGGTCCTTGGAAAGGCCCGCGAACTAGCCACGTAAGGGAAAAGCCAGCCAGGTTTTTTCGCAGAGATACGAGGTAACGTACTTGGCGTGAGGATATGGGCAGTAATCCTTAGGAGCTATTTCTTCGGTCACAAGACTCCACAGTGATTTCACTCGGTCCGCCGTCTTATTTCCCATTATCGTTTGATTGAAGCATAGGTGATACGAGCGATATTGACCATGTCTACCAAAATGATAACAAAGCAAAGTGGGTCTTGTCCCCGCAGCGCTGGAGATGCATCGGTCAGGGGTAAGTATAAGGTCCTAAAAAGGATGACTTTCTAGGGGTGCAGCGGTACATCAGTTAAGATTTTTGATATCGACGGTCCTGTCAGCAGTCAGAGTCTGAAAACTCCATATCCGACTCTCCATTTTTCGACATGTCATCCGCCTTAGCAACCGGAACGTGGGGGGGCAAAGGTGGGGGTGGAGAGATTGGAGGAGGGGCATGGGGGGAAACATTCCCTGTATCATGGAGAGTGCGAAGCTCTCGTGTTCGATAGTTGTCAGCCCCGTCTAATATGCGCTCCCAAAGCCGATGACGTTCACTTGTGAAGGTGGAAGATGTCGTGGGTAAGACGGGAGGAAGATGCGCGCCATTGTATATAGGAAGGAGATCACTGGAGAAATAAGTGGATGGATACGTAGCCCAACGACGACCACGTTCGGTCGGATCAAGCCGCATATTGGGACTATCTCGGAGATATTGCGATTTGTCGGTTTCGTCATGACTCGAACAATTACGGAAGTGTCGCACCGCCCCAATGTCGAGTACCTCGACGACACCGTCACCGAAGATAGTGAGGGAATGGTCTCCACCTCCGAGATCGAGAGGCTCTGCGAATAAGCCATCAATGCGCTGGAGAACTTGTTCGCGGGGATCCTTCTCACTAAACCAACCACTCGGGTAACCCCAATCTGCCATGTTCTTGAGCCAAGGTACTTCGGAATCCACATCGTTGTCGCGAAGACCGAGCGCCTCGCGTAACTCGGGCCCCCTGATCTGACCAGGCTCAAAACTCCTCAGCCACCGGAATCGTTCGTTTGTGAATTCTGCGACAGCGGAAATTGTCATTGGCTCGGTAGAGCGGGTGGGTTTGAAGAAGTTGTACATTTGACGCGAAAGCGTAATAAGTTCAGTGTTATGGGGGGCAAGGCAGGAGGATACGGTGTGATATGCAGATCCACAATTAAAACAGCGGTTGACACCTTCATTCAATGACGTTTCGTCCTCTTCGTCGGCTCCAAGAATGCTGCCGGTGCATCGCTCGTAAAGGGGTGGAGATAGAAAGTAGGGATAGTTTTCGAGGTTGGGCTGCTTGTCACTAGAAAGCAGGCATTCAATTAGGGCTGTTCTTTGGCACTCTCCTGAGTCTCGCATGATGTCTGGCATAAATCCAGTGCATCGATCACGGTCTGGGCGTCCCAGCGGCCTTTCGCGACTTCTTTGCCATCGATGTGGAGAGCCGGAATCCACCAGACATACTTCTTCTTCCAGTGTTCCTGCCCCGGATCGTGTATATTGACGACGTCAAGCTCAAACTTGCGCTGTAACAGGGAGAACCTGTAAGCGTGGCACCGAAGAAACTAATGGCTCCGTCGCTTACTGTCTGCCTGATTCTTGCTAAGTCAGACTTGGCGACCTGCCATATAAGATAAATAACAAGAGACGTTCGAGGCAGTTAACACATACGTCGCAAAGAGAGCAATTGGGGCCTGAATAAAGAGTAACTCGGGCGAGTCTAGTTGCCAACTTGGAGGTGGACATGGCTTTGTGCCGGGCCGGACGGGGTTGCCATCGCCAAGCTTCGAGTTGGAAAGTTCAAATTAAACATCGACGTAAAATGCGATTGTTGACCATCTTTCCACGCTTTTGACCTTAATGCAATTTCGATGAACATTCCTGACCCGCCATGGAAGAAAAGAAGTGATTGATTTATGCTTTCCCTTTTTCTAATTTCCTCATTTCACATTACTGCCCCTGACAGCTCGACCTTGCCCATTTTATTCCCAAGGACGTTGTATCTTCGCCGAGTCCTGTGGGTTTCTGCATAATGTTAAAGTTAAAAGCTCCCGTCCTGGCTCTCACTCGTCTCGAGATTCCACGTCTTCAATGGGCTCTTTCGTCAAGCCCCCCCTCACCACTACAGTTCATTCGCCTACCTCCTCGTGCTCTCCCTCGCGTTCTCCTCGTATGGCGGGCCTTCTTTCCGCCCTTCAGGATATCATTGGATCAGATTCCTCGGAGGAGGTAGAGTTATCTGCCTTTCCAGAAAAAATGCTGTTGCTCGATGTAACCGACTCTTCTCACCTTCCACCCGCTGCTGTGCAAGGTGCGGATGGCCTCTGCGGTGGAAAACCAGAAAATGTGCAGGCCGACCATGCCACAAAAATGTCGCCGCCTCTCTGCGAGACAGGTCAAGTCAAGAAGGAGGGAGACGAAACATCCTGTTTTATAGACAAAGACATGCAAAGAGCTGCCGCCTCTCCTCCCGGACTTCTATCCCCGGTGCAGATAGGTTCAGTCCCTCCCATTCCATTCCCTCATGCAGGAATAGATGCTGCTCTGGCCCGCAATGACTCAAATGATTCTGGTGATGCCAAAACCTGGGTCGGTCCGACACCGTTTTCACTTTCTCCTCCACAGTCGAACCAGCCAAGCTCGACACTGTCTTTACTGTCGTCCCCGTTCGGATCACCTTTGTTTCGTGTAATTCCAAAAAGGGTGCCCCCTTCTTCTAGCTGTCAGCACAACAGTCCCCCTGCACCTCGTGATTCCATCGATATCGGTTCGCCGTCTTCATTTGTTACCGGTCCACCGCCCATCTCCCCTTCGCACGCCACGCCGCCTCGCTCTCTTTCATCGGGACAAGAAGAAGTAGAAGTTCCTGGTCCCAGCACGTTGCTCGATGGATCAGATCAGTTGGGGAGTATGTTGGTCGAATCTCCTTCAAAGAGCCTCGTGTGCTCCATACCCTCTGGCAAGATTCATGTCCTGGAAAACCCTTTATCCATGACGCCTTATGAGAAACTCCTTGACCCTCAGCTCGCTGCTGATAAGAACTCTGACGAGGATCCTTCAGGCGGACGGGAAGAAGATACTCCATATGTGGTTGAAGGAATAGTCGAAGGCTCCTCTGTGTGGGGCCAACTTATTTTGGCAGAGACCAGCCATGTTAATGACACCTTACCTTCCCCTGCGCCACCCGTGGACATTAAGGCCCCTTCCCCTTTCCGCCCTACGATAGCTCTGCAATCACCAATCCACATAAGGAAAACGTTGGAAGACGAAGAATTTGACTATGAAGCTCTGTATCAATCGTTACTCATGTCGCCCAAGGAAGTGGCATCAAAGCGTATGTCATCCACCTCTCTCCCGTCTCCCCGGACTTTGCCGTCACGAGCCGCGTCAATGGGTCCGTCCCGCCGCTCTAGTTCCGCACCAGTTGACATACCAGAATGTCCCCCCTCAACCGTTGACGGGCTTCCATGGTTGTGTCATCGGGACGTCACCCCTGTTCTATTGTCTGAGCATACTAGTCACACCTCTAGTCCATTACCGGAGACGCCTGTATCTTCCTGTCCAAGCCAGGGCGATGCCTCTGCGCCGGACGCCAATGCGAGTCCTGTCTCTCTTTCTGCGTCGGGTCTTATGACCCATGCCTCCCCATCGACCTCCTCATCAAAGCACTCTCGAATTCCTGCAGCCCAGTCAACCCCGAGGTCGGCACCCATTTCTGGACCTTCAAGTGCAGTAACATTCAACCTTAATGGTCGTTATGAATCGAGGCCCGTTAAGAGTAAATGGAATCGTATATCCACGTCGAAAAAGGTTCCTTTCGGCTTTCGTAACTCCTTGGTATGTCGCTTTTTTCATTTTACCTGAGTTGTAAATTGATGTTAATTTGTGGATACAGTCTGACGGAGACCCACTGTCTACAGTAGCACCTAGGACCCGGAAGCGACCAAGTCCCTTGACATCTCTACCTCCTATTCCGTTGATCGATCGGTTCGAGATGCCTGGAAGCGCTCGCAGTTGCTCCACCGAGCCATCACGGTCAGAGCCAAGTTGGGTTCGGCCACTTCACCTTGTATGGTCGCCTTGGATATACCTAGTTCATCTGTCCATACTGATGGCGCATATAGCCTCGCCCTTCCGATACAACCCCCGCGATTCATTGCCATAGAGAACCTCTTACGTCTGCAGTCAACAGTCTTTCTAGTCTATCTCATTCTCAACGTCGTTCGGTAAGCTGAGGTATCACGTTTAACACGCGAGTCTGTTATCGAACTCAAAACAAAACAAAAATAGCTTTCATCATCGTCCTCGCATTCTTCACAGTCTGATCCAATTCGCAACATCCTGTATCCCCAACATTCCAATTCTATCTTACCCCCACATGACACCCCACAATCGGCTCCATTATCTCACGCAGAAACATGGCGTAATGTGCCTCATCTCAACGCTGAATTTAACACCAGACATGGGCGTCCAACGAGTTGTCCTCCTGGGCAACAAAACACCACCCCAGGCGACGATGCATCAGAGAACGGGGATCCGCTTCGTACTTTTACTTGGAGACCAGTCCCCCTTCCTTCTGCACTGCATACTCTGCGATCAGAGTCTTCCCGACTTTCCCTCGCCTCTTCATCGGCGATGCCTGAACGCACCCTAATGTTTGCCATCGCTAGCGACAACGTGAAGTCGGTCCAGGATGTGCTCGAGCATGATCATGCGGATCCAAATGAACCAATAGGACCGCAGTCCGCTCTAGCGTTCGCACTCACGAACGAGCGTCTGTCACACAAACTCGGCATTGTGAAAGCACTCCTTTCCCATGGGGCAGATCCTGCTGCACTCCGTGATCCGGAGCTCAACCCTCCGCTCCGGGCCAGTTCGGCGGGTGACTCTGCAATCCCTCTATCACCACCCCTCACCACGACTCGGGAAGCAATGGATCCAGCGACGCGGTAAGTTTCCAATCTCACACTAGCAAACCACATTGTTCTTGCTTATATGCGGGAAGATACTACGTCTCCCGGGCCGACGCCCTGCAAACGCGTCAAGTATCAGCACTCCTCCAACAATCATCCTTCCGTCCATTGGGCCGCGTTCGCTACGACATCATCGGACAGGACCAAGTTTTTGAGCAGTTGTTCACCGTGTTACACCGGCATTCTAGGGCACATTCGGTATCTCCTCTTGTCATCTTGCTTTGTGGTAGGTGCATTCGCATCCATAGAAGAGGTGCGTTGAACGTCAAGATGCGTTGTTAGGGCCCAGTGGACATGGCAAGAGCTTTCTAGCCCGGAGTTGTACGTCGTCTTCCAGCGTCTTCACCACGCTTTGTATGAGCTAAGCTCGTTACCCAGTCGGCTCTCGTCTTGGGGTCCCAACGCATACGGTGAATGCAACGGCCTTACGGTCTACGCATGATCTGTGGGATTCGTACTCAATGAGCCCCTACGAGGTATGCATTAGTTCAGTCGATCATCTTACTGCGTGCATTATTTCCATAGGAACTGTCTACGACTACCCTTTCTCAGTTCCTATTTGAGAATGAGGGCAAGCGATGTGTTGTGGTCATAGATGTGCGAACCCAGCGTCTTTCAGTCCTTTTCAAGGAAACTTGACGATGGATGATTCTGCAGGAGATAGAGAAGGTAGAAGAACCCAAATTCTTACACTCACTCTTAATGCCGTGGGAGTTCGGTAAGAGCATTACTGAGCTGAACGCTTTCCTGATCTTGTAACGTGGGCAATTCCAGGACGCTACTCGCCGCATGTAGGCCATCGTCAGATCGACGTTCGCCAAGTGGTTTGGCTTGGCACATCGAACATCGGTCATGATTTGGTGTTTGAGTTCTGCGATGCGTCGTCAGGGAGAGCTGTGAGCCATGAAGAATATCAGAAACTCATCCAGCTTTTGCGTCCCAAAATATCTCAGAGTCTTGGGGTACGTGGAAATTAGCCTTAGCAACTCTTTCAACATAGTTACCGCCCTTGACCCCAGGCTTCTTTAAGCTCACGTGTCACGGCATTGCTCCCTTTTGTGCCATTTACCGAGACTGAGCTGATGGCGATTGCAACTGAGGCGTTCTACACCATCGGGGGAGAAAGTGCCTTCTCCGCCTCCTCAAATGCCGTAGAGCGGGTCTCGCGCCAAACGATTCAGTGCTACATCCCGGAGGAGGGTGTACGCTCACTCCACCGTGCTGTTTCTTCTCTACTTACAGACATACCTGAACTTTTAGAATAAAGCAGTGCATAGCCTTCATCCTTCCATTGAGGGTCTGAACACATTGCAGTGACAGAAGGCTTTCTATCTCGCTTGTCTCCTGGCTCTGCCCGTATACAGCTGACGCTCGGAATAGTGTCTATGTGAATACTGGTATCCTGCGGGTCATGAAAGCACGGCCTATTCCACGAGGCAGCCGAGGGCCGGACCGTGAAGCGCGTGATGATTGATGAATTCATTGATTGATACTGTGCTATCTTGATTCTCGGGTACAATAGCAGGTCAGTAAAGGCAGGCAAGTGATGCCACCTTTGGTTTGCTATCTTTACTCCAAGCTCCAAGTGCGCGTCGCCTCGTTACACCGAATTGTTGCCGAGCACCTCACAACGATATGCTTCCATTCGGATCCGATTCTCGGTAAACAAACAAGTAACTTGTCAACAAGGAGACAAGGATCACACCGGGATGATCGGGAGGCTATGCCATTACCACTGTGGAAATGCGAACTGCAGTCGCAGCTCGAAAAGTTGTCGAGTTGTCGAGCAGTACGTGGTGGTTCGTTTGGAGTCAATGTGTAGACGAGATACGTTGACGTTGACCTGGTCTACAATCTCAGGCCACGAAGTACTTAACGTGGGGCCAAACAAAAGGTGTATGCTTCGTGCAATAAGTTGATGGTGGCGAATCGACGTTGTTTAGCGCCATGATCGCAACTGAGATTTTGAGGGTGACCCTTACGGGATTGGGATCATGTCATATGCCCTATGTATACTCGCCTCAGGTCCCAAGAACCTAACAACTTTTGCCTCCCTCCTTTCCCTTTTCCCCTTACTCACCTTCCTTTCCTTTCCTTTCCCATCTCTCTTTCCCTCCCGCCTATACCGGCCCATTTTCCTTCAAGACGTTCTTTGTCTGATGTACTTTCCAGTCGGAATCCGCTCCTTCCCCTGGCACAATGCTCGGGGTGCTAGAGCAGATGCGAACTCGTCCGTAACATCAACGAGCACACCTGTGCCACCGTCTGGCCCACCCGCGATCCAGCTTTCGACTTCGGTCAGGTCATTAATCGGGGTTCTCACCGTGACTAGTGTGATCCTCCTTGGTCCGTAAATCTGCGGTTTATTGCAGTTTCTCGGTTTGATGAAGTCTAACTCTATCCAGCTGTCGTCGTTTGGAAGCTACGGTCCAGGTACAGGAATAGAAGGGCTCGCGCCGTCCGGGCACGCCTCTCTATCGTGTATCCGTATTCAACGTCCGAGAAGTCGAGCCTGGTTCCTTTGGCGGACTCGAAGGTTGTCTATGAGCCCAACGAATTCGCCTTTTCGTCTGTCCCGTCAAAAGCCTCTGCCGGTTGGGTGCCTCAAATCCGAAGCGTCACTCTTCCATCGGGTGTCGCCGTTCCTCCGGTCGCCGTTACTGCGTTTCCTCGTTCCCCAAATTTGAAGGATGAGTTACCCTCGACGCCAAACAGCGGCCTTGCGATATCGCCATTACCCTCTCCGCCTCTCGTTTATCGCGCCCAGGGACTCCACTTTATCCCGGTTCCTCCACCCCCACCAGAACTAGCTCCCCATGACATTCCACCTCCTACCCCCATGTCTAAGAATTCCCCAACGACTGCAACGGCCGACACCCCGGTGCACGAGTCGTTTGATTTGCCGCCCGTTTTAAGCCCACGCTCGTCGTCCTTCACTGTCGCTTCGAGTACAGTCAAGTCCTCACCCCGGCCCAATCTCGCGACAGCGTTATCTCCGAAGGCATTCCCGCAGCTCATGCTTGTCACGACCACCTTCGAGCCGAGCCGCGATGACGAGCTCGCCGTGCGCATGGGTGAGACCTTACATCTTATCAAGGAGTTCGAGGACCAGTGGTGCCTGGTGCAGCGTGTTGGTCCTCACGACGCCGAAAAGGGTGTCATCCCGCGTTCTTGTCTGGCAAATCGCCCATGTATCATCAAGGATCGCCTGCCTCCCTCGAGTTTTACCTTCACCGGTGCAGGATGCAATTAAGTGCATCCAATATTTAGAATTCCTCGACACCCGCAACGCGAAATTTTTGCCCGTCGCTCGAACCTTTCTACTGGCATTGATGACCCGGCTCCCTTTCTGTATTCCATACTTTCAACATTCCTGTGTCCCATATTTATTCAATATGGTGTATTCCTCTGGTGAGTACTATTGCTGAGCTAGACTGGGTCTATACTATCTGCACTGGGTGCATTACGCATCAGACCATTACAGTACTACTATCCGTCCCTGCTAGTCAGATCATGGCCGTTCTTTATTTCCTATTCCCAGGGATTGCCACGTACGAACCACACATTGACTGCGTAGTCGTAT
Organism: Lactifluus rugatus; assembly: GCA_003315895.1. Taxonomy (NCBI): domain Eukaryota; kingdom Fungi; phylum Basidiomycota; class Agaricomycetes; order Russulales; family Russulaceae; genus Lactifluus; species Lactifluus rugatus. The sequence goes on along the minus strand of QFDW01003993.1, from coordinate 5,678 downwards.
GACTTGTATGTACCAGACTCGATGCATGGGTGCTTCATGTACAATAAGAGGATGAAAGCCCTCCGGCTCCTTGTTCGTACCAGTTTCGGTTGGGAAACGAGCGACCCACGTAAAAGCACGCGAATGTATGTTTCAACAATTACGGACAGTGGTCTGATATTGCAAGATTTTTTAGGATGGTCATAAGTATGGACTATCTATAGTTGGTCTTCCGGCCACTGAGACTTCCGCTTATACCTAGCTTGATCCCTGAGCCACTGTTCCACAAATTGTCAGTGGAACTCAGGAGGTAAGGCGAGCACGGGACGTCCCACCTGTCTATATTGATGAAGAGAGCCAATTTTTTCGCCTATCAGACGCGTTTTAATACACCTAAACTAAGATGAGGGGCCTGTTCACCATAGAAATCAGGCACCGGATTAGTGGCACTCTGGGCCGTAGGGTCCACGCGATTTCTGACGATATGTTGATGGAACTCGCGGTCTCGTGCCTCAATGAGAGCCATGGTGCGCCGGTGCGTTACGCGCCAAAGCGTCGAACCAATTATAGGACCAACGAGGTATCCCGCACCTAAGCATAAGAAAGATGGTGTGAACGTGTGAGCCAGCGCAAGGAACATAGGTACTTGCCCATGCAACCCAGTGTCGCGCCGCCAAAAAAAAGAAGCGGGTCTATACCCTACGGTGATGTAAATGGTAAAGTATGCCTATGACATAGGGTGGTCGTACCATGATAGGCTTCGTTGCGTCTAATTCCATCGATCCAAAGTAGGCCGCACCGCCGGCTAACCCTGCCAGCACACATGGCACAGTCAACGCCTGGAAGGAGAGATTCCCAGTCACCCAGTCTGGAGTGCAACGCCAACGACAGAGGAGGAGCTTACTATTTCCCATTTCCGCTTCCCCCGTCGAATGGCGAGATACTCTGACCAAGGCAATGAGTCTTTAGCCGCGCGCGGTACATCGGCCGACTTGAGGCGGATTGATGGAGTTGCATATCGCGGAACATTTTTGGCGAGGATGGTTCGCTGCGACAGAGAATGCAAGGATGATGACGGAGGCCGAAAGGACAAAATCGCCATGGCAGTTTTATTCAATAATAGAAAAACTTGTGTTTATCCCCCCTACAAACTCTAAGGCACGTGCACCCCGAAATTCCCTCTCGGCCCGGCCCCGGGCATAGCAACTGAGTCAGTTCTCCGTCTCCGCGGCACTCAGAAACCGTGACTCAGTTCCAGTAGCATGCCCTCAGAAAGCTCGTGCACTGTCTGTTGCGCATCTGAATCCGGGCCAATGTTCATTCTGGGAGATCATGTTGGTCCTTTTCCATTACAGAACCTTCTTCCTGCAGGCACGCTGTCCTTTCCAATTTCACAAACAGAGCTCGTAAATACTTGTGATCATTCTCGTAGCTTGGATGGCTGGCACACGTTCCTGGGCGAGGTTTTGCTTCCTCACCTGACTGGCCGGGATAATTTAACTCTATGTCGCCACCTGGACTTCTTGGTCGAGCATAAGTTTGTCTCCGTCCAATGCAGGGTTGGAGACTCTGGAACATCGCTCGTACTTCGTGTCTACATCATTCCATACGACTTGCCAGGCGTCCAGGGAAAGCTCAAAGTCAGAGATGAAGCTTCAGTTCTGAAACCTGCTAGACTTTGCCTGAGGAATGTATTCTCTCGAATTGTACAAGATGAAAGTCTTTGGAATGCCCATGATCTTAACCCTTCATCAAGCTCTCCACGTTACTTTTTAAACTCTGACACGGTAGCTATTTCGTCTCTTTGAAAGGTTTATTTCCCGGAAACTTATTAGCGGCTCTAATTTAGGATCACCGTACCTTGCCAGAGCTGTACAGCGACCTTCCTTCCCCAGTGATAAAGTTAAATCCTCAACGATCAGAGTCCCATAGCTTGAATGATATGATATCTAGTATCATGTTAGGTCGACAAATCTCTGGTTTGCGAAGCAGACTTTACCCTTATCAGAGGGAATCAGTGTCAGCCATGCTCCTAAGGGAGATGTCTGGGTCCGACGAGCCCGATCCCTTATATATTTCAGTTACTGGATTGGACAAGACTGTCTTCCATTTGCAACCCACCAGTATGGAAATCCTGCGAGAACGCCCTATGGTTGCTGCACATCGTGGAGGCGTACTGTGCGAGGAACTTGGTATGTAATTCATTTGACTTGTCGTGTTCTGTGACACTCTAGCCTTATCGTGAGGACGTTTTGCAGGAACTGGAAAGACGATCATGGTACTTGCCTTGGTTCTAGCAACTATTGACCAGCTTTCCAGACCGGAGGAGTCCATCCATGATTCTCGACCAGTCATGACACCATTAGCCTTCCGGCATTTCCCTTATCGCCAGTTCGAGGCTGCACGCAAAAGCTTATCCCGTCCCAGCCCGCGAACATCTTCCCGCGATGACCATTCCTTTCCGCGCTTATTGGAAATCATGCTCCACTATGTACGGACATCCCCAGAAGGCCTTGACCTTCGCCAAAACATGGATTGGTTACAAAATGGCGGGCTTCAAACTCTGATCGATCTCAATGCCCCTTTCTATCTACAAGGCGAGGAATCGATGATGCTATCACGTCCACAGAGGAATCGTACTAAACTTGGTTTCCGCAAGATGTTTCTTACGTCGGCTACATTAATAGTGGTTCCCCCCAACTTGCTGGCTCAGTGGAACTCGGAGATCTTAAAGCATTGCCTCGGACCTGAAGAATCAGATGATGCTCTTCGTTTCCTCGTTGTGAATCCAAAGGACGAGCTACCTGCGGCAAGGGTCCTTGCCTCAAATTACGATGTCAGTACCCAATGTATCATTTCTCTTTCTACTAACAAATACGTTACTAGATCGTACTTTTGAACCACGAGAGTGAGCATTATCTACTGTACCTTGCATTTCAATAACCGAGAACTCCTGATAGCCTTTTCCAGAGAGGAATCTAAGTTCGACCGTGCAAAAGCATTCACGTGGACTGTCTGTGAGTGTCCTGGTTACAAAGGCACTCGCGTTCCGGAATGCAGCTGCGATTCATCTGGGGTTTCTCCGCTCTTCCGGATCCGCTGGAAGCGGCTCGTGGTGGACGAAGGTCACGTCCATGGAACCGATAAAACCAATATCAGTAAGGTTGCGAATCTGTTAAGCGTGGAGAGGAGGTGGCTTGTCACGGGCACACCTACAACAAACCTGCTTGGTATCAACCTAAGCAGCTCCGAAATCAGCACTGATCTCCAATACCCGGAGGACGCGTCCGAAGATGACATCTTACCAACATGGGAGGTTCTGGATCCGGATTCTCCTGACACAGATAGCCTCCAAACAGCCAATACGAGAGCGCTTTCTCCTCGGATCTGGACAAAATACGACAGGGAAGATCTTCGAAGACTTGGGGCGATGGTGATCACATTCCTTCAAATACCCAGCTTTGCTGCCGAACCTCGATTATTCGGCAGCCATGTAGTCCAATCACTGTTTGGCACCAACGGGCCTCAGCATGGCGCCATTCAAGTTCTGACCCAGGTCATGAGTAGCATCATGATTAGGCATCAGTGCGTTTTTCTGTTTTGTCGATTGAGCGGTTTCCGGAGCCTTCCTGTAGAATCAAGGACATTGAAGCTGATGTCTCGTTACCTCCATTGACACAAGAGACCGTGCTGCTGGATCTGGATCCGCTCGCAGTGAAGTCATATAATGCACTTCAAGCCGCTATTACGATCAACGCTGTGGATTCGGAGCGCAAAGACCGGGTGAGCAACTCCTTTTTCGCCAATTTTGCGCATATTCACTGGCCTGACCCTAGGACTACCTATTCCATCCGAATGTGAGTTTCTAGGCTCGTCTCTGGTTATTCGAATGCACAAAACGCCTCTGTCTAGAATGCCGCATATCTGAAACAACTCGTGGCGAATATGTCCCAGTACGCTGCCATACCCACCTCTAATTGCCTGGTGGTCTGATGCACGAAAGATTGATGTTCTGGCATGTCGATGAAAAGCAATACAACGTCGATGAACTTTCCAGGGCCACAGACACTATGGTGGAGAAAGCACAAGAGAGGGGGGTTTCTTCGCGGGATGTGGATGCACTCCAAGAAGCCAAACAACATATGTCAGTTACTTGAAGCAATTTCCTGAGTACATGTCTCATATGCCACCTAGAATCTTGGCTGCGAATGACAAGTTATGGCGCTCTATTCAGAAAAACCCTACCCCTGAAATACCTTTTGTCTTTGCGGGAATCCCACGACGAGTACTGGAAGCGTGGTCTGAGCTTTTGTGCACAGATACTATCCCTCCGAGTCTCGCGCCTCCGTCTCCAACATCATTCTTTATGTTCCCCCTACGGCTCGTGAAACTCCGCGATATTGTTCTGACCCGGCCATTCATAGGTGAAGCCATACTGGTAGATGCTGGCTATGCCAATGCGGAGGAGGACAAAGCCAGAAACTTGCTCTTCTTGCAATCCGTTCGCAAAAAGGCCAAAGGAGCCAAGAAGCTGAAACGCGTCGTTGACGAGAACATACGGGAGACTCGCAAGGCTGAAGAGGCTGCCCGTCAGTGTCACGATAAAGTGCTCGAAATGCAGAATGAACTACGCCTTGTGACTGAGAGGCAGACTCCCAAGGACCCTCTTGCCACCCGGAAGGATAAGGGCGAAGAAGTGTTAACTAGACCGCCGGGCCTCACTCAGCAAGCATCGATGTCAAAGTCTCCCCTTGCCAATGCTCGTATGCTCACTTCCAAGTCATCCAAGCTTAACTATCTGCTGAAGGAGGCATGATTTCTTACTTATTCGGTCAGATTTCCGTTGCTCATCTAGTCTAGGTCTTGGAACATTCCCGGACTGAAAAATTCTTGATTTTCTCCAGTATGCCCTTGACACTAGCTCACGTTGCTGATGCTCTTACTCTCGCGGGTGTCACGTTCCTGCAATATACGACTGCCTCCCCGGTGCATATTCGTCAGCAATATGTCACAACTTTTGAGACTTCCGACAAATATCGAGTATTCTTGATGGAATTGAAATATGGGTCCCGCGGTTTGTGAGTACCGTAACCTTTCTTATACTTGCGTATCTCTCGTTCTGAGGTGGGTGTAGAAATTTAATCTCGGCGTCTCGGGTCATATTTTGTGAACCGGTTTGGAAAGCAGACGTAGAGGCACAGGCTATTAAGGTACAGTAATTATTTGCATGTCACGGGTTCCCAAGGCAATCCTGGCGAGTGTTGACGATCCGCTCAATACCAGCGAGTCCATCGTATCGGACAGACCAAACCGATTGTTGGTAAGTAACCCGCTGCCATTGTTTCCCATCCACAGCCCTCACTTGCCGGTACAGTCAAGACGCTCGCTATTCGGAATTCTGCGGAGGAGCTGATGATTTCCCGCCGCGCGCAGCTCAAGAGCCAGGATCAGAAGGCCTCTTCTTCCTTGACAGACGACTTTACCATGAGAAACTTCATCGCGGTAAGCCAGCTTTTACACTTGCCCTCCTTCCAACAGAGGTGAACATTTCCCCGCCTTTATTTTTTTTCAGAACCCGAGTTTCATGCACGAGACGGCGTATGAACCCCTGATTCTCAACATACCACTTCTCGGAGGGATCGCCGGGGCTGACGATACAGCGCGCAGCACTGAAAATTCGTCAACAAATGATCCGATCG
>QFDW01003990.1:0-13772 GCA_003315895.1 Lactifluus rugatus | reverse complement strand
CGGATCCGTTCGCAACGGTTGGACTAGTCGGGGATTTCGGGGGATCATCGCGAGCGAAAGAGGCCGCCCTCGGCGAAGTTGGGGTTGTTTTCGATTCTAACTCTAGGCAGAGTGTAAGGTGTAGCCTTGATAAACAAGAGAAAACTCACTGGAAAGGGTATCTGCAACAGCAACCTCCCTCTCTTCATCCTCGGCTGCTCTACTAGCTAAGGCGCGGGAGATGTATTTCCGGAAGGCAGGGCCCGTAGATTCGAGCATCTTGTCTATTTTGTTTTTCTTGTGCGGATATGCCTTCAGGAAATGATGGAGTTCGGTGATACCTTCTTTGTGCATAGCACCCGTCGTTTCACTTGAGATATGCCCGATGATCTTGAGCAGTTGGGCGTCGGGGTCCGGCTCCTCGATTGGTGGGGATACGAGCCCATTTATGGAAGATACACTTCGACTGGTGTGGTGACTAGGCGACGATCGCCGTACATCCCCAGATGGTGCATCCGAAACCGTTTCTTGGGGTGATGGGGGACGACTAGGACCCGGAGTAGAGCTTCGAGTCGTGTTGGACACTCGGCTAGTCCGTGCAGACGTCTCCGTAGCAGCACGTGACCCCGAGTTGAGGATTCTGTAGACGTATGGATACACGATGGTGGCAGAAGGATCGTCGAATGAGCCTGACAAAACGTCATAGACATCATCTCCATAATGGGCTAATCAAATGAGGGTGAGAGCCACGCAGCTAAAATACAGTCGGACTCACCAACGACATGTTGGACGATAACCTTCACAGTCCTGAGCGGCATGTCACCACACGGCACGCGATTCGTAGCACGGGCCCGCCACTCGTTGGGAGGGACAGTTTGTAGGAAGTGCTCGATGGCCGGGAATAGCTCCACTGGGTCGAGTTTAAGATCTGTCAGATCTTGTGGAATATTCCGGGCCAGTTTCCATATGCACTTCAGAACCAATTCGGCGACTTTGGCTTCTTGAGAGTCAGCGAGAGTGCCATTGGCAGGGAATGGCCGAACTATCTGAAGGAGAAGGGTGAACAAAGCGCTGAGTAGTAGTTAGACCATTGGCGAGTCACGATCAACAGTCGAATTCGAATATGGCGCACCGGAAAACCGTGATCCTGCGTCCAGTAGAGAACAGCCGGAGCATGATCATATTGATAAACCTCGAGAGATTTTTCACTTCCTTGTTTTGGCTATCATCGGTTTGTAGAAGACGCAGGGCTAACTCCTCAAAGAGAGCAGTGAGAATGTCGACGGTCAACGACTCTGCCAGAAGAGGATTGTCACAGAAAGCATTTAAGGTCTGGATCAAGTGCTTAGCCAGTCGAATGTGATCTTCCGGTTTATCAAATGCATGGGTCATTTGAAGCGTGACCGTCTCGAGAAGACCTTCCGTGTGCTCCGCAAGATCCCGATATTCGGGGGATGATGGCCCAGAATCCGGGCCAAGCTGAAGAATCTTTTGAATTTTTTTGAGCGCGTCAACGCTGCGGTCCGAGTCGCTGCTCATGACGCTGGAAATCGTAATGGTGATGTTGTTCCCGGAATCTGGAGGTGTCTCCGGGTCCTCAGGTGGGTCCTTGCTTCTCCAAGATTCGACTTTAGAACTCTGGCCGTCAGGATGTCCTGTTCCATTTGAATGTGTGCCGGTAGAATCGGTTGAGGGTGCGAGCGTGGAGCGTAAAGTTCCAGCTCGGCTTCTCGGAGCAGCTAAGCGAGAGGGTAACATACTCTTTCCCCGAGTCGGAGATGCTGGACCTGGAATGTGCGAAGTTGGTTTGGCAATCTGAGATACTGGTGTCATCGATCTTGCGGAAGCGGCAGGCGCAGGCAGAGCAGGGCGGGGACCTCCTGTTGTTGGGCTCCCAGACCGCGGGATGCTTCCTGGGCGGGGGAGAGATGATGAGGGTGATGCCGGCCTTGCAATACCACCAGTCAAGCGCGAGATTTGGGAAGGCTGTGGTAACGCAAGAGCATCCTTCGCAAACTCACGTTTATCAGGTGTGCTAGGGCCGGCCACACGGCGCAGTCTCTCTTCGAGCTGGGTTTTATCTTTGGGACTGAGAGTTCCAACAAGAGACCAGACCTTCTCGCCCTCGAGCAAGTAAATCTCGCTAATGGACCCATGTCAATAGAAGGACAGACACCAAGTTGAAAGAAACAAACCTCAGAGTTGAGAGCGCCGATTTTCGAACACTAGGATCCTTGTCTGAAATGAGCGAGGCAATGACCGGACAATCCTTTGCAGGGTGGCATGCCCCCATGCCAGATCGCTTCAAGATTCCTCCCAGCTCGTCAAGAGACAGTTGACGTGTCTTGGCAACTTTCGACTTTAAGCCGTGGTCAAGCACCAGCTGGAAAACTCGGCTATATGCGTACACCTTGGGCAACGTTTGAAAGACTTGCTGTACCCGTATGCGAACAGGCTCCCGAGCGTCGCCGAACTATGAACGATAATCAGCGCGTGATGGCTGCCGACATCCAAAACGTTCACTTACCTTGTGAACTAATGTGGGAATGATGCACAATGCTTCAGGTTCGGTCAGTTGGTACTCGATATTCCTCATGAAGGCCAACACCGCATCAACCACGTCAAGACACTTGGAAACCAGATTCGAAGGAGGTTCATGGATCTTGATTGAGACATATTTAAGTGTGAGGTCGGAGTTCGCTATCCCAATGACTCTTGCATCGTCCTCGGTCAGTCCAAGACCATCACCGCCGGCCTGCAAGTCTGTGTAAAAATCACTAAGCATTGTCAGCCCGTTGACATGATCGTTGACCGCGTTGTGATCGTGACTGAAGAGATTGGCAATCAGATCCTTCGAGGCAGCCGGCTCCATCTGGTGTCGAAGGAGATCTGCAAGGTCCTTACGCGTCGCTCCCCCCTCGTTGATCCACTTGCCAACATCTTTCGATAGGCGAACTCTCTTCACGTCAGGGCTCATCCCATGTAACGGTAAAGATTCGTGAGAGGGCGCTGCGGAGACGGGCATCGATGGAGGCGCACTCTTGGTTGCCGGGGCTGCCAGTCCAGATCGCTTTAACCCTAGTTTCGTCGGTACGCGCGGTGTGGCCACTTCTTCAAAGGTCTCCGTACGCGATTCAGGACGCGAAACTGATCCTAGCGGTAACTTGCGACGCACCGACCCAGGTTTACCAGCAAGCCCGGATCTGCCCGCAGGCGCCACCGAGGCGCTAGGTGACTGGGGTGGGCTGGATTCTGCCGGGGGTGACGAAGGGGGACTGGAGACAGGAGGTTTAGAGATGACTGCAGCCTTCGTTGGGGTGGGTGCTGTCGCAGGGGCAGCGACAGTAGGGGCTACTGCTTGGGCTGCTGCTCGAGCTGCCTGGATCAGAGGTGTTGCGGTCGATTTTGAAGCGGGCTTCAGTGAATTCGTCTGATTCATCACTTGATCAAACCCGGCAGATGCAATGAGATAGGGTAGGACTGCCTGTGCACCCTTGCGAACGTCGCCGTTGCGGTCGTCTAGACATCCCACTATTGGAGCAATCCAGCTACTCAGATCCAAGCTTGGAGTCATCTCATGCTCCTTGAGCCAGTCAACGATCCATCCCATGAGTTGGGCTCGTTGCAGTGGTTGATTGACCTCCAGTGCAGCCGTCAACCCGTGAACGAGGGCATCCAGCCCCTCACAAGCGGTGGCAATAGCCGTCAAAGCCTGAATACCTGCTGCGCGGATAGGTGCCTTCTGATCTGAAAGCACAGTGCAAACCGGCAGCACGAAGAAGCGCGTCTGCTTTTCGAACGGCTTGCCCATTCCAGTGGCTATCCGAGCTACGATGTCGAGCGCGATCGTTTGGACCGCCTTGTTCGAATCTGTAACACGCGCCTTCAGGATCTGTCCGATTTCGCCTTAAAGAAAGTTGAGATGTGTTAGCTTGTTGCAGAGGTAAAATAGAAATGAACATGCCCATTTGAGGCTTGAGGCGTTTGTTTGCACCCTGGTCTAAGATAGCCTGCAAAGTTTCCAGTGCCTCTTTCTTGGTCTTCCACGCCTCGCTTTTGGCGTCCGCAAGAATTGTGGTGCCTTTCATCAATCCATCGATCTCCACACGCGGGAAGAGGTCATCCAAGGCACTAGCTGCGGGAGCACCACCCTTTCCCCCAGAACCTCCCTGCGGTGCCATAGCGAGGACATCCGCTGATTGACGCATAGGTTCCGGAGGGGGATTACCTTCAACTTTTTCGAATTCACTCTGAATTGTGGCAAGAAGTTGTGAATTAAGGTCGCCCAGAAGATCGCTGATACTTGAGCCTGCAAATAGCTTGACCATTACCAGAGTTTTGGTTGCGCTGGTTCGTACTGCAGCATTAGAGTTCTTAAGCCCGCCCTTCAGAAATTCGATGAGGCTGCGGAGCGACAAGCCAGAAATACCAAACTCGGAAAGGGCCTGCTCGATCCATCCCAACGCGTCGGCGAGTGCCTTGGGTGCCTTGATTTTGTTAAGAGGCTCGTATGCTTCACATATTATGTCAACGCACGCCACCAGAGACACCAGCTTAGACATACCTATATTAAGAATGAACTGTAATGATGTCTTCTCCGCGAACGCTCCTAAAGCATCGCTTGCAGGCTTCTTTAGCTTAGCGTCCCCTAGCTTCTCCATCAAGTGCGGAACGGACAGTGCTGCGCACGATCTTCCAAACGAAGGACAACGCTCTGCGAGAATAACCAAAATTCCGTACAACTTGGCAGAAACTTGGAAATTCTTTTCCCCCCAGCCCTTCTTTCCAAGAGCGCGGACAACGACTTCGGCATCGAGTTCCTCCACCGCGCCCTCGACCCACGTTGTCATCTCTTCCAACGCGGCTAGCCGGGTCTTCCAATTAGCGTCACCAAGATCGGTAATAAAATTAGGCGGGATAAGTTCGACAGCGAGTGCTTCCGCATCTTCTGGCGTGTGCTTATACTTGAAAGTGTCGAGTGCACCTGGTTGAGCGGGCACACCACTCTTCGCCGGTTTAGATGCGGCGGCGGCGGGCGGTGACTTCTTCGCGGGTGTCGATCCTGAGGTAGTCGATGCGCCTGAGGCAGCAGCTGTAACAGCCGCAGGAGACTTCTTGGCAACCACGCGCGCCGGTGGCCCACGGTCTTTCTTCTCGGGCACAGGCGCATCGTCCTCAGGTAGTGGGGTGTTTACCCCAGAGGTTGATGGGAGCTCCTTCGCAACTTTCTTCGCAGGAGCTTTGGCAGAGGGTGGCGGCTTGGGTGGCCCACCTGCACCAGCCCTGGCTTTTACAGTCGCTTTCTCATAGGCTTCCTTCACCTTCACTTTCCGAACATCCGCAAGGCTATCCATCACAGCTACGAGAGGACGCTCGCCAACCATCTTCATGAGAGTGCCAAATGCATTTGCAGCCTCATCACGTGCCCCGGCATAGGAATCCTCAAGAAGCGTAGCTAAAGCCTCAGAAACAGGCTTGACCTGAGGCGGAGAGATGGCTTGTTTCGATGTTGAGAGACAGCGCGTCAGAAATTTGCAAGCACCCTCCTTGATTTGGGGATTCTTGTTTGATAACGCAGGTAGAATGTTACCAACAATGTCTGCGAGTGTTGTCTGCAAAGGCACTCAAAGGAAGCTCGTTGGTGAAAGGTTGCTCTACATACCGTTTCGAAAATGGCATCTAAGGACGCGCTAATGGTGTCCGTGACAGTGGCTTTCCTTTCCTTCAGCCGCTCGAGCATCGGAGGCACGACAATCTCCCTGTAGCGACCAAAGTGACCCATCAAGCCCTTTGCCAAGCCATCAAGACACTGAGCTGCGACCATGACACAGTTGATGTTTGCATCGTTCTGCACCCGCAATGCTAACGCCTTGGAAAGCTCTCCAAACTCTGGCGCTTCCTTGATCCGGGGTGTAGCGTTGAGGAGAGTCAAGAGATCGTCGAGGACCTCCTTCCGCTCTTTCCATTTGGATGATGTGAGATTGGCATGGAGGTTTGCAGGAAATTTGGGCGTGATATCAACTTCTTCTGCAAATTGTCGAGGATCCGGAGGTGCAAGATCTGTTCCTCATCGTTCGCACCCTCGGAAAATCAGTTGAGATCATTCACGCACCTTCTACGGCGGCAGAACTATCCCCTGCCTCGCCTTCCCTACCATCCGCATTCTGTTCTGCATCCCTCGCTTGCTGCCGTGTCATGCGTTCTGGCTTCAGACTGCCTTTTCCTCGACCTTCCTTCTCCATGCCTTCCCAAGCCTCCTTCAACTCCTTGACCTGCACCGGCTTGAGATCCGCTATCCATGGTTCGATTCCGGTGCCAAGATACTGATAAAGAGCGTGTGCAAGGTTGGTTCCCTCGGATCGTACAGCCTTGTCTGAGTGGCCAAAGATTTTTGGCAGAGCTTTGAGAATTGGTGCAGGTGGTGTCACTTGCGTGCCGAATAATCTACAGAAGATGGCAAGTGTAAGTAGTGAATGTGCAAAATATTGACATCGCAGCCGTAGCAACTAGTAACATGAGACAGATCTGTCCAGCGCTATTCTTGCGCTTCCCTTGAACCTTGGGCTCTTCGGGAGCTCGGGACTCGAAGCAGAGAGAAATGATACTATATACGAAGACACAACTCACCGAACGATCTCCTTTAATACGGTCACAGTTCCAGCAACGGCTTTCGGCTGTTTTGCCGCCAATCCAGACAATACATGCACCTGAGGACGTAAAACGGTCGCAGGTGGTTATTTGATATCAGGAGTAGTCACGCACCACTACGCCAGCACTACCATTGTCTACCTCAACATACTGGAGCACTAGCTCAATCGCCTGGCCTTTCGTGCCAGCTCGCGTCGAACCAAGGCATTTGTCCACCAAAGCAGGAATTACAGCGTCTTTGGTCCTTGCCGCATTCTCGCCGGCAAATTTGACAAACGCAACAACGCATTCTACACCCTTCTCCTGCGCAACTGCGTTTGAATCTGTGATAATTCTCTTGAGGATGTCAGGATTGGAAGTGTATGGCCTGAACGCAGGATCGGTGTCGGAGGCTGTCAGCTGGAATGTTTTGACAAGGGATTCATAAGCGCTAACACGGGCTTTCCAGTTCTTGTGGGAAAGCCTGTCTTCGATGGAGAGAGTAGAAAAGTCTTCCTCCGGGGGAGGTTGTCCATCCATCAAGGTGGGAAAGAGTGTTCACACGTCCGAGTCAACCGCGTTGCGCCTTACGCGACCGAGGAATGATGAGCGTGACCCTCGTGACGTAACGTGTTCAAAACTGACCCACCACAACACATTCCTGACAGTTCGGAGTGATCCCTTTGCTATCGGACCTCTATATAAAATGAAATGGGCGCTCTTCCGCCTCTGTCGGGCAAATCTACGCGCAGATATCATAAGCTGCTCTTCCGTGCTTCGTAATCTCGCTAGTCATCCCTGGCTTACGCCGCGGGGGGCTGTCTCCAAAACAGTTATCTAAGCTGTCCACTACGGCCTGATCGGTGATGCTATCTAGCAAGATACTTACTGTAGCTCTCGCGCCCTGGTGGGACACAACTCTGGTTCGTGAAGGCAGTGTCGCCGTCCCTGGATACACCTGATCTCCCTTCCGAAGAATTATGCAAGACCTCTGCTACCACCTAATGACCGTTGTCGGCCGACCTGCACTCTGGCCTGGTCTATATATGACCCCAAGCTCGTTTTCATGATCTCCCAGTTAACCTGATACGATGTCCCTCCCGTCAAGCACAAGTGTCCTCATCGTTGGGGCAGGGCCTGCCGGCATGGCGTGCGCCCTGTCTCTTTGGTATTCGGGGGTCAAGGATGTCACGATAGTTGATGCTGTAGAGCAGGAGAACCATACTTCTCGTGCGTTAGTGATCCACGCTGCAACTTTGGAGGTGAGAGCCTTGTGACGATTCTCGACATATTCCCCTCTAATGCTACTCAAGGCACTAGACACCATTGGTTGCGCTGACGAAATAGTCGAACATGGCATTGCGACTACTACCATCGACTACTTCGACCGTAACAACAACCTTCTTTTGGGTGCCGACTTCAACGGATTAATTGGAAAGACCCGCTTCCCCTTCTACGTCCTCCTCCCCCAGCATATCACCGAGAAAATTCTCGGCAACAAGCTGAAGGAAGTTGGAATCCCTGTTTTGTGTCCATACAAAGCTGTGAGCATGCGCCAAAGTTCCAAAGTCAGCGGTGCTGCAGATGTCTCGTTCGAGAATGGCGAGTCCATCACCGCACAATATGTCATTGGTGCGGATGGCATCCATTCTGTCGTACGTTCTCTTTTATATTCTTCGCTACCATTTTTATTCTAACGGTGGCCGCAGATACGCCAACAATGTGGTATAGGCTTCTTGGACCCGAGTTCTACTCCTGGAAAGTCCGAGGATGCAAACTCTATGGCGCAGATGGTCATTGCCGATATCACATTCAATGAACCTCCCCCTATGCCCGAAATCCTCTACGGCATCGTCTCCACCGAGAGTTTCTTTGTCTGCTGCCCTCTCATGTATCCCATGAAAGACTCAAAAGACACCCACGGAAAGACCGTCTACCGCCTCGCATCTGGCGTCCCCTTGTCCTCCGGAGCGCCCCCCTCAAAGCCATCCGTGGAGTACTGCCAAGACCTGCTCGAGAAGTACGGCCCACACTCGTTCTCCCGCAATAGTTCCAAGGTCGTGAAAATCAGCGACGTGGTCTGGTCGACCCGCTTCCTCACCCGCTACGCCGTCGCCGAGACGTTCTTCACCCACTTTGGCAGCGACGGACCGGCGTCCAGCGCGAGCGTGTGTCTCATCGGTGATGCCGCACACATCCACCCCCCCGCAGGAGGTCAGGGCATGAACCTCGGCCTGCGCGACGCCATCTCGCTCGGCCCCGTCATCGCCGCCGCGTTCACCGCCGGCCGGTCCCCCGAGTCGGACGAGAAAGTGCGTGCGCACATGGCGGTGCGCCGTGAGCGCGCGCTCAAGGTCATCAAAATGACCAAGATCATGGCCGGCGCGGTGGGTATGTCCCCCGCTATCCAGGCCAAGTTTGCTTGGTCCCCGATCCATATCTACACCATCCGCGATTGGGTGTTTTGGGCGTTGAGTAAGTCGCAGTGGATTCGGGAGAGGCTGGCTTTCCAGTTTAGTGGTCTCGCCGCACCTTGAGCCGTGTCATGGCTTTCTAGTAATGTTTGATAGATAAAATGTAATTTGTCCCCCCTTTTTAATTCTTCCAATTCAGTAATATATTGAAATCATCCTTCGGCTGCTGTAGTCAGGTGGTTCTCAGATGTCAATTAAGTTTCAAGAAAATACATCCACCTTTTCGATAAGTACCAACGAACAGGTGTGCATTGTCTCCAGCTAGGTTTCCACTTGATTCCATCGGTTTTTAGGTTTCTAGCAACTCAGAAACCCCAGAAACCTGGAAATTTGGAAACCTGTCCAGTTTTTCAGAAACCCCTCTAAACACTGAGTGACAGAAAGTTTTGTTGGTTTCTGTGGGTTTCTCATGTGCAGAAACCCCTGGAAACTAAAACGCTAAAGTACTGATGTGGAGCATGCATTTCGCCTTGATCGACTCAACGTGAGCTACGTCTAATCATCGCTTGGCAAGTGCTGCTCCGACGTCCAGTACAAGCTCCCACACCTGTTCTATCCAGCCCTCCGCGACGACAACAGCAGCTTCCTCCATGGCTTCTTCTGTCTTGAGATGTCTCCTAGCAGCGGCATCCCTTTCTTCTACCATGTTTAGGTTGTGGTACAGCACAGAGATGAAGAACTGCACATCCGCAAGAGAACGTAGGATCTCGAGAGTCGTGTAGTCTTTCTCCGCAATATCAAGATACGGCAAGGCTTCGCGGATGGATTCGGGTGATCGCTCCCCGACTGCGATGGTGCAGCGCGCAAGAGTAAAGCAGGCCAGAGCACGTTGTTCGAGATCATCCCCATCAATGACCTATGCTAGCGCATTAGACTCATCGGACATCCTGTAATTGGATCGCTAACCTGCGGCATAATCTCTTCTAGAATCCTCTTGCAGCGTTTGGTCATCCCGAATTCAAGACCAACGTCGGCCAGCAAAACAATTCCTGTGCGGTATGAACCATACCGACACTGGAACTCAGAGTGCCATAAAGCTCTCAAAAGCTGCTCGACTGTGGTAGCAGCCTGGCCAACTTGCTGGTGCCAAAGCGTTAACCAATGTTGGAAAATTACGATTCAAAAAAGTATACCCGCATCTGCAAAAATTCGTGAAGTGGGTCTCGAATGATTGACGTTGATGAAGCGGAAACGTTGAAGAAATAGTCTCGAGGATTGAAATCCCCCGCAGGACGCATGGTTTTCAAAAGATCGTTATACTGCCGCAGCTGACCCCTGCTCGTGTCCGCCTTGTTTAGTTAGAAAAGAAGGGATGCATAAAAAGACTCAACCGCCTGCTTGTTCGCAAAACAATGATATGCCAAATCTGCGACGCCCATTGTGAGTAGTCGTTAAGGTTCAGGCCTCTCCAAACGTCGGGCTCTAGAAGAACGGCAATTGCATCTTGGTACTTCCCTTGTCTCGCGTTCTGAGGCCACGGGTCAGGGAACATGTTTTCGCTGAGCAGTGAAACGCACCCTATAAGCACGATTCAAAGTAACAGTAATAGTATTGTTACTGTCTCCACCGACCTCGGCGAAGGCTGTCACAATATTCTCTTCAATGACCGCCAACTTTTCGCAACCTGTGAGACTGTAAATAAATGCCAAAAATCCGTAAATGCAAGTGATGTACCTGCTGCACTCCAGACAACTGATTGGACAGCATGCTGGCACCATTGCTCTGCATCATCGAGCTGGTTCCCTTGTGCATCAATCCAGTGATCATAGAGGCCAACTGCCTGAATGATCTTCTCAAAAGCAGCGCTCAACGGCTGGCCCTGCTCGCCAACTCGCTGTCATGACCAGGGCCAAGCGAGTTCGATATGACTTACGCTGTTGACTCTCAGGAGCTTCTCGACATCGAAGAGGACCTCGATTGGATGGAGACCGGGTTGGATCTCATTAATAACGGGTTTGTGATTCTTATGTTTTGGTGGAAGGCGATGCAATAACCTGAGGTACTATCAGGTAGGAAATAACTACGTATGCAAGGCCAGACACACCCTTGGCAGTGTTGCAGCGTTTCCTTATCTCCAGCCAAGCGAGACATTTCGATTGCTTCGACCAGAAACTATACATATTAACATCAACACGGTTGTAAGGAATAGATAAAAGATGACGAAGACCTTGTGGGCTGCTGTGTACTCGTGTCGAAGGTAGTGCATGCGCGAGAGGTTCAAGAGAGCATGTTGCCGCATGCCTCTACAGAGTAATGTTCGAGGACATGGATGCCAAAGTAAATGAGGGGCTTACTGACGAGTCGCTTCCTTCGTGGAAATGTTGTTCGAAGAACCGCCGTAGATTTTCGGATGCCAAATTCGAGTCGCCAATTGCGAGACCACGTTCGAAACTGAGCAGCGGTCAGGAATCAATAAAAAAATTCAACGAAAATTACGAACTCTGAATAAGCTTCCGGCTCCGCTTGGGGATACTCGTCCGCATGTGTCTTCAAAAGCAGAGTATCTGTCGAGATTGTTGGATCAGGGGGGCCAGGAACAGACCATACACGCTACCATATGTGATGAGATCTCTCTGAAAGTGCTCATATCCTGCCGTGGTGCCCCCGTTCAACCATTCATGGTAGTCGATACGAAGTTTAGACACGCCCGCGAAGGACAGTTTCATGTATGAGATAACGGCCCTCCGGCAAAAATAGCCAAATGTTGAGCGCCGACTCTAAGAAGAGAATGAGAACAGTCAGTTGCGAATACCCAGAGAGGGACTCACAATATCCGCCTACAAATATTGTTCAGAGCAAGACAATCAAAAGGTTGTTGCTACAACGCATACCTCTTCACCACCTTTATGGTCTACATATAGGTAGGATACACCTGAAACATTCGTCGAGTCGCGAAAGACTCCGAAAGTGATCGGGCAAACCGTGGAAGAAGTTCGTCATATGGTCAACAGACACAAAATCCATGTACTATCATCTTGTCATTGAAAAAATGACACCAGTCTCAGGGAACTATGCCTACCTTTGGTTTAAGAGACTCGAAGAAGGGGATCGCGCCGTCGTCGTTGCTGTGGGGAGCATCCTTGAGAGCTTCTAGCAGTTTTGGAAACGACATTGGAGGGGTGACCTAGAAGCAGGGTTTAACCAGACAACCAGCTGTCCGTCGGATAGCCTACCTCGACAATCTCCTGCAGTAAGACTCTATGCACCTGAATAAGAAAGGACGGGTGAAACCTTTTGCGCGGATAATGTCGATAAAGTAGCATTATGACCATGAGTAGACTGATATGGTGAGGTCTGAGTGTATGCGCGGTAGGCGGTGGTTCTGGCTCCTCCATGAGTCGCGTTTACTTGCCTCGTGCCAGTTGCGCGCCGCGCTTGACCGCGTCGACTCGTGGTATTCGATTGCCTTTTTTGACCTACCTTTAACAGAGACCAGTCCCGAGCTCGCATAGTAATGGGAGTAAAAACAAAAAGACGCCCTCAAATTAGCCAGGTATCTACAGTATTCGAGTACCTCTGCTGACATTTGACTATACGTTTCAGGCGCCTTTCAAGAGACGTAAAGTTGTCCCATCAACACGCGTCTCCAACAAGTCCACCAAGTCGGCCGGAGCGAAGGGCAAGGAGCGTGCTTTCGAGCGAACAACTATCGAGGTTCCTCGTGGTGGTCGTGATTCCGAGGACTCTGAGCTTGATAACGAAGATCTCGGTATCATTGAGGAGTTCGGAACTGGAGCTTCGTTTTTGCAGACTTTAGACGAGTCAGGGATCTCGAGGTATGTGCTACTTTACTTGAATAACAACTAGGACACAGATTCTGTATTAGGAGCAAGCGGGAGCAAGACCGTTTACATCGCTTAGAAAGGCCTGTCCGCAGGTCTCATATAGATGATGACCTTCCTTCCGTCAACTCAAACGCTGACGAAGAGGAGCTTTGGTCCTCAGAAATCGAGGAGGATTCCTTGTCAGAAGATGATGTGCCGGGAGAAGAAAATCCGTTAAATTATGGTAAAAGCCGCCCTCGCAAAACACGAGTAACATCAGATTCAGACGTTGAGATGTCTTACGAGGCTGCCCCACGACGAACGCAACCATCATGGTCAGAGGGAGAGGTGATCATTGACCGACTACCAATCAAGCTCCGCGACGGTAAAATACAACGAACTGGTCCTAAGCTGGTTGTGCAAGCGCAATCCAAGAATGACAGCGAAGAAGGGGATCCTCCAGAACGAAATCCCGAACCCGAGCCAGTGAGAGAGGATATCGCAACTGGTGCTCGTTTCGGGCGACTCTCTGTCATCGATGTTATCAGCCACCCGTCAAGAAAAGTGCGTATACAAATGGCGAAAGAGCAGATCGCGAGCATCTGCCAGGAAGTCGTTGCGGATCCCGAAAACAGTGTGAGCCCCCCACACCACATATTTGCTGTTGAAGCTTAGTGACCGACAATAGCTTGGTCTCCTGCGGCGGCTTCACACATTCTCTCTGCCGGAGGTGTCGAGTCCAGTGCATCCTGAACCTATCACCAATAATCCTCATATTCGCAAGTTGACGATACTATCGCAGCTCACGGTTTTCAAGGACATCATTCCGGGTTACCGCATTCGCGAGCTGACTGACAAAGAGAAAGCTGAGAAGGTCAGTCAGATGGTCGGCCGCTCTCGCGAATGGGAACAAGGCCTAGTTGGCGTA
>QFDW01003971.1:0-17283 GCA_003315895.1 Lactifluus rugatus | reverse complement strand
ACATCAACATTTGAGCGAGCTCGGAGACTTCTTCGCCGGGAACGGTGGGGTGGAGTGGAACTTGACACGACAGTTCTCTGCACCGGGGGTGTATCGTCATCACTCAAGGAAGGGTTATCTAGCGTTTGAGAAAGCGACTGAGAGTCTTGAGGCCCCGTCACTTGAACAGCAGGGAGACTATGCGTGCTAGCCGAGTCGCGTATGCTCGCAGCAGGACTACCAGATATTGGAGACGGGCCGCTAGAAGTTGGCTCCAGAGTTGGTAAATGATTTGTCTTGTCAACTTGTTGCACGTCATCCGCCTTGAGAGCAAGATTGTCATCAACCTGGTCAACTTGTTCGAGATGATGGGGACCGTCTCGATCGAAACGATCCGTAGCGCCATCCCAGCGTGCCTGCTCGTTGTCCACTACAGAAGGGGTCAATAAAACAGACTGCTGGGACATGCGTAAAAGTGGTTATGGGGACCAAAAGCCACGAAGAGGCTGAAATGACTGAGGGCTGAGGCTGAGCTGAGGCTGAGACTGAAACCTGAAAACGGGCTAACTCGGTCATAACCCACGCACTGCCATTTCAAGCCAACATTTCACACGATCAACGCGAGTATGACGTAAATTTCTGGGTTCAAAATGGAACGTCGGGACAACGCGGGAAGTGACAGCAAACAGTAGTCATGGAAATCAACAAAGATCAGCTCAGTTACTGAACTCAGTCCTCTTCCTCCTCATCACCGCCTTCTTCCTTCTTAGCGGCTGCCGCAGCGCGCTTGCGTTTGACACGTCCAGGGCGGCCGCCTCCGTAGGGCGATGTAAGGGCGAAGTCAATGTGTTTTTGGGAGTCGAGGCGGACGACAAACGAGGGAACGTTAACTATTTGCTTCCCTACGCTGTAAACGTGCATATAAAATGATTAGGAGCGACCAAAGGCCCGGACCTATGACGTACCGGATATGACGTTGTCTGATCAAAACCCGCGCGTGATGAATGCTCTTTGCAAGGCCGAGTTTGAATACTTGTGTCTGTAAGCGACGCTCCAAGAAGTCCTCAATCTTGAGGGCGAGCACGTAATCAAGGCGCATACGCGTCTCGTCGAGCACCCCAATGCGCACAAGACGACGAATAAGTGCATTGCCTTCGAAAAGACGCTTCGGGTCTTTATCGTCGAGCTTGAGAAGCTCACGAGCAGCACGACGGATTTTTGAGAGAATAAGAGTGATACGCCAGATCTCTCGCTTGTTCCGGAGGCCGTACTCGCCTGCGAGCTATTTCGCCAACCTCGGGTAGTGAACAATGCATAAGAACAGAAACACGATGCGTACCTTCAGCTCAGCATCGAGACGTGCAGATCCAAAAGGTCGACGGGGGACCTTGTAACTGCACACAAATACGTGGGGCACGGCTGTAATCAGCATCGTGTATCCCTCCACCTAAGTGGACCTTGAAGAAGAAAACGCTCACGTCTTCGAGTGATTCCTTGGGGCCCTACATACGAAGCGTCAGAAACCATGCTTTTAACGTCATTTCACTGTTACCTGGGCATTTTTCTTGAGGAAGATCGAGACGACGCCTTCTTGCTTAGAAAACGACGGGAACGGTGGCGAGTGCACCGCTGATGTAGCGTTAACACAAGGTCTACGCATGCGCCACAACTGTACAGCTGAGTAAGCCGCCACTCGGTGCTACCCGGATATCCAATCAACATTGCGGGATCATTGCGGGTCAAAGGCAAGCACCCATCCCCAACGACTGTATGTGTCCTTCATCGTTCTATCAGCTTGCCTGACATCTTGCTGTGTAGAGTCTCTGAAATGCCGCACTCATACGGTTACAGGGCGCGTACGCGCCATATGTTCAAGAGGGGCTTCAAAGGTGCATATTGACTTCGTACTTTGCGGTACGACAAGTGCTGAACTTGAACTCCGTGGATAGAGCATGGTCCCATCAAGATTTCTACTTTTTTGATTCCTTACCGTATCGGAGATATTGTCGACATCAAGGCAAATGCGGCGCAGCAAAAGGGCATGCCCCACAAGTTCTATCATGGGTCTGTCCACATTACCTCCCTCAGATGTGCGGACCTTCTAATGCGTCTTAAAGACGGACTGGGATCGTGTACAATGTCACCCCTCATGCCGTTGGCGTCATTGTCAACAAAATTGTTGGCAATCGCTACATAGAAAAGCGCGTGAACATCCGCGTGGAGCATATCCGGCATTCCAAATGTCGGCAAGAGTTTTTGGACAGAGTGAAACGCAACCACGATGCTTACGCGGAGGCCAAGGCAAAAGGCGGTATGTACACTTGATTAGGCACTCATCTTTTCTGTACACTCATACATAACTATCCATAGAGCGCGTCAATTTGAAGCGAGTTCCGGTCCTCCCTCGGAGTGCGCATACCGTTTCTGTTGCGGATAACACCCCGCAAACTATCGTGCCTGTACCATATGAGACTACCATTTGAGGAGAAGGACCCGCTGGGCCCACCTCCATGTCGTCATTTGTATTCTGTCATTTTACCATGAACCTGAGGGAATGGTTAAGCAGAATAAGCCACATTGGGCCTTGCAATTGATGAACTGGCATTGATACAAAAGGGCAGGGTGATACAAATGTGAAACGAACGAGACTATCTATGCAGGTCCTTGCAACTACAATGGTGTCAATCTGACCTGGCCACCATAGGCCCTCCTGCTAACCGTGGAAAGCTCCCACTCTCGCCATAAGTGTACCAGATTTAAAGTACATACAACCCCCAAGTAAGACCGATGAAGTTAAGCGTAACTGCACACCAGATACCAGCAGGCAAGGCCAAAAGTCCACCATTATTATTACCATTACCATTGAACGGTATATAAGTGGCTGTTGGGGCCACCGTCGTGCTGGAGAACTCACTTCCAGTATCACCATCAGTAAGATTCGCACCGTTAGGCTATAAAAGAAAGTAAATCAGACGAGTAAATGTAGAGGTAAGTTACGTACGCCGATAGGGCGCGAATCGTCTTGAAACTGACAGGAGCTTGAAGTGCAAAGACATTTGCCTGCGATCGGATCCCAGAACGGGGTTGAGCAATTCGCAGGCACTGGCCAAGCGCATCAGCCTTTGGGGCGAAAATCAAGGGCAAGTGCAACTTACAGCGGAAGCGCTTGCCGTTGGAGGTATCCTGTGGCGGGTTGGGGTTGTCCGGGGTGGGCACTACGTGGGGACAGCCATACTAAGATGTTATCATTAGATTTGGCCAAAATCGGAGCGTTATCTCGTGCACTAACGCATGTAAAGAAAGGGAAATCTGGGAAGTCGCAGCGGTCGAGCAGACCCTGCTCATTGGCTGGAATACCATCACAAATGGTTTGATTGACCTGTGGCGTGGAGCATTTGAGGGGAGCGAATGAATTCAACTGGGATAGGGGGACTGGGTTCTGAACCCAAGCTAACAGCTGCTGTGTCGAGACGACCCACACTGATACATGCAAGTAAGCGAGTAGTCATGGAAATCGCAATTTCGGTCACCATCTTGTTGCAATTGTGCCCAATCGAGAAAGGCGTTTATCATGTTGATGGTCGAATTTGATACCGTAACGCCAGGGTAGGTGGTCTGGAAACAATAAGGAAAAGAATATCATGTAGACAGTAGCTCCGCACCGCGGTATGAATAGGGTGAGTATAGAGACCGATAGGTTGTCGATTCCCGGTGTAATGCGCAGTAAATGTATTCTTCATATACTCGAACGTTGCGGAGTCATTGACAATGTTTGCACCATTGGCGGGGTCACTAACATATCATGTCAAAAAAGGACAGCTGACGGATTTGGGACACCAACAGCCATGGATCCATAAGGTGGGGACCTTCGACGCCACGGTCGTCGAAAAATGCATACATGGGGACCTCCCAAAAGCCGGGTAGCTTCGGCTCTCCCTGACAGATACCAGGAACGGTGAGACAATCATTTGCCATTCCATTGTCAAGTGTATAAGGCCAGTAAGCATCGGAACTTGGATCGGTAACGGGGATCGAAGCAGTCGCACTAGAGTCGTATGTGAAGCGAGCAGCAGCCAGATGCTTTAGGGTGTCAATGGTGTAGTTCAAATACGGAGCACGGAACCCGATTATAGCCGAAAGAGGAATACCAGCTAATGCGTTGAGAGCAATGAGGTTTCCATCGACCTCATCGTCGGGTGGTGGACCGACATGTGTCATACTGCGAAGGTTTAAATTTAGAACAAGTGGAATGGAATAGGCAGGAAGCGACTAACGTATGGTCGGCGATCTCGTTACCGGCGACATACCAGTCAGTGACGAGGGTATAGTTGGTGTAGTTGAGGGAGGTGTAATATGTAATTTTTGGTTGACACCCGTTCGGATTCTGACGATGAGCAAGGAACTGATTAATGGAATCCAGAGTGTAGGACTGGACAGCATCGTCGGCAGTATAGACAATAAATTGAGGGACCTCGGACTGCCCTCATGAAAAATCAGAGATGGAACTCCTCTAGAACGGGAGGAGATTAAAGAAATAAAAAATTTACGGGACTCAGACCGCCTGGTGGGTTTGTGCTAGCGCAGTTGCAGTTTGGAAGTTTGCATGTTGAAGGGTCACAAGAATAACCCGCAGCTTGAGGACTAGATGTAGGGCCGGTAATACCGCCGTCCTGAGCAAAGGAGAGGGCAGGTAAAAGGAACAAGAGTATAACAAGCGGCAGCATGTAGGCTGAAAGGCTAGGGCAAAAGGAATGGAGGCTAAAGCAGAAAGGGTAGAGTGAAACCGAGAGGAAAGACCAGCTTGAAAAAAGAGCGTGGGTAGGAGGCGAGAAGACCAACCCAAGGAGAAAAGAGAGTGACATTTACGGGGCGCATGCCATAATGTTGAATACGTTGAATGGTTGCCCGAGGCCATACTGCCGCGGCTGCTCGCAATACTGAAAGTTAGGATGATTACACTGTCAAAGAGATTTGGTATTTTACGCCACAAACGTTTCAATGTCAATCTCCGCGGTCGAATTTCAAATTTCATTTCACGTGGTCCCATATTGGATTTGGATATAACGTCGCCATTCTCTCATGAATTAATGTTATGTTATATTCCCGCACCTCAAGTCAAATTACAGACATTGGTCCCAGTCACTCCACGACCTGTCTGTGCCAATGTAGGGCGGATAACGAATCGGTCATCTTAGTGCCCGTTGCCCTCTTTCGGGGGTAACCGCATATTCCGCATTCTCGGTGGGATGTGCAGGGCCGGCAGTTCGTACATAAGTCATAAGACACTTATTGCATTGCACTAACGTCACCGATCCCCGATTCCCTACGAATTGCTATTCAAATGTAACACATCTCTCTTTTCCATATGCCATCATGTTAGGCCATCCGTGCCCGAACTGAAAATCGCGTGTCCTTACTTGAAGAGAGTTTTATGCCATATGCCATACGGTATGTTGACAGATTTGGTCTCTCAGGCGGATGTTCGCGTCATGTCAGGACGTCAAACTCACAGGAAGGAGACACAAAGGACACCTACCGTACTGTACGCGGACATGCCTGAGTGGGAAAAAATAAAGGCGATCACGTGTCATACGCAAGGTCGCGTCTGGCTACTCCAAAGTCGCGTTGTCTCGTTTACAGGCGCGTCGCGTCGTGTCACGGAGCTGCGGATGCGGTCTCTGTCGTGTATAAAGCTGTTCTGTCGCGCCTTCGGCTCATCTTCATGGCCCCTATCCGTGCTGACCTTTTCCGTTCCGAATCTTCATATAGCATCACCTCCTCCGATGACCATGAACCTATCTTCATCACACCCAATCCTACCATAAAGCGCTCTCGAAAGCGTTTCACTGGCTCCCAGCTTTCTATGCTTGAGCAACTCTTTCACCGCACATCCCATCCATCGCGCGAGGAACGTGAAGCACTCGCTCGAGAGCTTGATTTGTACGAAAAAAAACCTTACCCTATAGTTCTTTCTTTTGCCTAGCAGAGTGCTCATTCTCTCTCGCTGATTCAACCAGGGAGCCGAAAGTCGTGACCATATGGTTCCAGAACCGCCGGCAGAACGAGCGCAAGGCGGCAACCCTCAACAACCCGGACCCGGCTTTTTCGTCCCCTCTAGTCCGTCCGACCCCACGCAGACCGCGCACTTCCATCCCCCATTCACTCTCGTCGCCATACGCACCTCTAACACCGACCACGAAGCGGCCCACCCTCGAAGATATGGCACGACGTTCCGAGCTGCGCACCGCATCACCACGGACGCCCTCCAAACGTCCGGATCCGAACAAATCGTTGTGGGATAACATGCCTTCGTCGCCGCTGGTGCCACCCAGCCCCCCAGACCCAGAGATTGTACAGTTTGGGTTGGGCGGGCACAATCATAGGCGTTCTCTCGAATGGGCGTGTGCAGCTGCTCGTCTGGTAGGAAAGCGTGCCGCGGCGGCGCGTCATGAAGTCGATGACGAAACGGACGAGGAAGAGCCTCACGAGGCTATCACTCCGATGGGTAGTCTGATCGGAGACACCGGTGGCGACGTTTTCTGGGATGGCAAGAGGGGCACAGCAAAATCGACCACCACCAAGGAGAAGCCAAAGCAATCAGAAAATGAGCTCATGCACGCCGCATTGCTCCTCTGCGGACTGGGACGTAAAATTGCATGACTTTGCATGATCAGATGATGTCTATAAGTGTGTCTAATGTATCCTTCTACGTAACAAAATGTCCGATAATACGATTATCCCTTAGACCCATCCAACCTTGAAAAGTTCGTAACCCATCTCGTCTGCCCGGCCATGTCCATCAATTCTCCGCAGTGTCTCCTTTTCTAGTATTGCTAGCCTTGCACCACATTCCTCGCGCGAGAACGCATCCCTGACGGTGGCAGATAACCCTTCGTGTCTTCCACCTGTCCTGAGCGCCACGATCATCCAAAAGACACCTGCAGGTCGCGCCAGCAACTCCATTACGCAGTTGGCTATCCAGAATGCATGAGATGGCTCGTACACGACATCGGCGGCGACGATGACGTCGAAACCGCGGTCAAATGGTGCACTACCCAGATTTGGCCGTGACCAATCGAGTTCCTGTACGACGATATCTTGTGCGTCGTCATTGGTGTCCAAATTGCGTCGGAGGTTCGCCAACACATCCGGATGAAAGTCCGTGGCGACAATAAGTGGCGGTGATGTCGTGCAGACCATTTGCTCACGGGCTAAGATGCGTGCGGCGGTGATGCTGAGGAGACCGGTTCCGGCACCGAGCTCGAGCACGCGCACACCTTCACCACAAGTGGGGAGTTCCAAGTTGAACCTGCCTGGATTGGCGCACAGGCGTTCTGCGAGAAGGATTGAGCTAGCCCAGCTCTGTAGGCCTACGGAGGTATGATCCTCGGTGAGAAGTGGTGCGTCATTCAATTCAACGTCAACCGGTGGGCCATCTTGGGTGGAAAAGGAAAATTTGCGGGTGATTGCTTGCTCGGGTTCGGACCCCGTGAACAACGCAAGAAGAGAAGCGGCCTCGTCGATCGTAGAGGTACGCGCCTCTGTTTCCGACTCCGCCATGGAGGACAGCCAAATATCGGCTCGCGCGGTGAAGCCTATCAACCACTTGATGGCAAAGCCACGTTCAAATTCGTCCGCGCGTAGAAGTTCCAACGCCTCATTTCCCTCTTCATCCTCCGAGAAGGTGTTTTCGTCATCCTCCTCAGCCGAAGCATATCCGGAATCAGGGACAGAGTGATCGTGAACCAGATGTACGTATGGTTTTGAACTTTTTGGGGACCGCAGGCTTTCCGCGAGTGGCAATGGGAAGTAGAGGGCGCGGAGGTTGGCCAGAGCATCGACGACCTGAGCTGAAGAGCAATTGAAGAGATGATTGAGAGAAGGGAGGCTAATTGTTGGGGAGATGGGATTGGAAAATCGGGCCATTAATTATGCTTCGTCTATTACGTTTTATGAAGTATCTCTATGTCCCAAGTTGACAGAAAAGAGTGCACCCTTTCGGCTGGAAATCTAGTTTTGGGGAATCCCTAAGAAATGAAACGGTTGAGAGAATCTATAAGAGAGAAACCGGGACGTTGGGCGGGGAATTGTTATTGCTGGTATACAGGCATCTTGGTAATAGAGTTGATGACTGTAGGAGGGAGAGTGAGTAGTACCGGCTTTGCTTCCATGAGCCGGGCTGTGGTTGGAAAAATCTCGTACACGTGCGTGTTCGCGTCACTTCACTCCCCCGAGCAGAGAAGTTAAGCAACGTTCACGCTTGATGGTTTCATGTCTCACACTTTTCTGTACATCTTTTTGCTTTCCATCTATCTTTGCCCACTTCTTGTACGCATCATGACTTAACGTATGTAATAGGTATTAACGGGCTTGTGCTCGACGGACTTTGATATTTGAAATTATCTTCCATTTCCGTAAAAAGACTTGTCGGGCAAGTGATATTTGTTTTGCAGCGTTGATGGCACAATCCGTCATCATAGTCACCTACAATCTCGCGATTCCAGAGGGGATACCACGTCCAAAACTCGAGTCATCTATATCTCATTCGCGCCCCATCGCACCTAGTGCAACCGGGTACAAGGGATACTATGATGCGCTCCGAGCCGCGATCGATGAGATAAAAGCAGCGACGGGTCATGAACTCACAGTCTGGAGGGACGCTCTTGGGAATGGAGAACTTGGAAAAGAAGTGAGCTTGAAGGCGGAGGATGACGGTAGTGATGGGGGAGACGACGAGTAGGGTTCGAACCCCACAATGGTGTGCCAGTATTGTAACCGACCTCAGTCTTAACTACTCACCTCATGCAGCCAGGAACACTCGACGTAGTCCAGTCACCGTCCCAGTACTCTTCCCACCTATCCGCCCTATCCGCGGAACAATAGCTTCACTACCGTGGGACCTTTCCCGAAATTGCGTCCTGAGTATGGTCTTTTCATGTCCTCAGAGTCCCCCTCGAATACCTTTCTGGAACCTTCAGATCACTTGTCTCTTTCGTGGAATAAATGGACCCGTCCATGGGTCAAGTCCTCTCCTGCCGGTGCCACAGACTTCCCGACTGAGAAAGGGTTTATGTTGTCAGATTCCGACGGGTATTCTTGTGAGCCTTGCGGTATGGTTCCCAATATTAGGTACAGCTCGCGTGGCGGCGAGCTTGTCACCCGTTTTCCAGTTCATCTCAACCTTGTGTCAATGGTAACCAGTAATCACGCGACGTTGTCTAGCTTGATCTTGTTGTACAGCACAGTACCTGTGACGTCCTTTCTTGTTCCCCCCCTCCTTTGCTTGATCGTGTGGCTTCAAGCCTGTTCTCGCCTCAGTAACTCGAGTGCCCCGTGATTACTTGCTCCAACCTCTCCATCACACAAATTTTCATTTGGCTGTTGCCAATTTATGACGGTATTGAGTTTTGGAGCATTTCTCCCGAGTCCCGAGGCAGGAATAGCCTCGCCTAGATAATTCATCAAGCGGCTCACAGCAATAACCCTACTTATTTTTATCATGTCGATTACCCTGTGCCCTGTGACAGGGCCAGTGGTGCGCCTTGATCAAGACTGGGGCACATAAATTACCCCTTGCTGTGCCCACGACTCCACTTTCTCCAACCAGCTAGGTGCTGCGATGGCTCTTTGCCGAACATTCTGAGACTAGAGTGCACGCATCCACTCTCACGCATCGTGCATAATCGCCGGGATAGCTGACGTGTGGACTCACTGGCACTTGAGGATAGGAGAGAAAGACACCTTTGGCTAGCGCTGGCGGGGTGGGATCGAGAGATCATTGATCGCCCCATCAACGTGCATCAACATCGATCCTTGATATGTGGTTTCTTGACGACGCTGAACCAGCGCGACCGGAGGGATTTGGTTCGAGATCATTTTTCTACATCATTGATCGTAGCCCCTGTCACAGCTCTCAACCAGCTGGCTTGTGATTTCATAGGTGATCCTGTTCGCTGAGAATCGGATGTAATTCCACATGTATCGTACTACGGGTATGGAGGATACCAAATGGACGTAGTTTTCACCATCAACCCAGCTGTGGGCACAATGCACGTTTCCTTGCCGTGCAAATTGGAGAAAGTTGTATACTTGACAACTAGTTACCCGTACTTCGCCTTGGCCATCTGCATGAACATATCCATAGTTGCCTTGTCTCTTTCACGCATGGCGGTTGCTCGGGTTGCAGACACCTTCTCCTCGCGTGTAGCCTCTCGCTTCTGCTCAAACCTCGCACGCGCAGCATCTCTGCGGGCAATTCTGTTAAGGTCAAAGCAAGCAAGTGTGCGTAAAAGGGCAGGAATGTGGGTGATGATAAGGAGCACCCACTGGGCTTTGAAGCTATCCCCACCACCCATAAGTGTCCCTTCATCAACGTCTAACCCTTCATCACCTTTTTCTCGAAAGGTACGATCGCTCTCACGCCGCTCTCGTTTTTTCTCGAGCATGCGTTCACGGCCGACCTCCCGTGGTCCAACCATGTCTTCTATACGATCCCGTGCTTCCACTCTATCGCGTTTACGCTGATATTCCCGCTCTGCTGCGGCCTTCTCCTCTTCAGCTTCGCGGGCTAGGATGCGGTCACCTTGTGGAGGCAGAGCTGGGCCTTGTACGCGTTTGTTGCTGCTGTCATCGGCTTTCGGATGTTGACCCTCGATGCCATACGTGGCTGCACCAACTTCTGATCGCGCTGTCCGCAAAGCTTCCTCATCCGCCTTGGTACGTTTTGAGGCAAAAGACCATTTGTAGGCGGTTTGCGAGGTCGCCGATTGCTTGGATGGATCCACGCCAGCATACAGCGATTCTGCAGGTGGTACTTGAGTCGTCAATCAAGGAGCGAAAGGCAACAGGGCTTACTATCCAATTTCCCGCGATTCCATTCCTAAGTTGGGGAATGATAAGCCACGTTGGGTCTACAGCGGAAATAAAACAAGTGATGTACCTTCACAAACTTGTGAAAGTATCTTGGTCGAGTATGAGATATGCGTAGCCAGTGAGCGTGCAAACTCACTTCCGTGCCTTTTCCCCTGAAAGCTCGTCAAAGTACTGGGAAGAAGCGCGTTGAAAAAAGGAGACATCACTCGACAACTTCAAAGATACCTTGTGCTTCTCATCTTTCAGCCAGACACGAAACTCTGAACTTTTGAGGAAGTAGTCTGATTCAGTTATGGGCTCAGCACCTCCAGGAAGGTGCCTGTTCGACGATTCCGAACGGTGTGGTGAGTCGCGCGAGCCGGAGCGCGGCATGACTGGATCGAGCAAAGGGGCGTGGGGGTCACGCTGACAAGAGCGATATTATTAGCTGTAGTACTTGTTTACGTGAGATAACCGCCCCAGCTGCCTATCTCATCCCCCTTCAGTGCCCCACGATGACTGCTGCCTCTGTTACAGATGAAAAAAAGCCTCAGACGGTGCCTATAGATGATGATAATGACATGGACGAAAGCGACGAGGAGGGGGCACCGGAGATAGCCGCAATTGATGGTCAGTTCTACTGCCACTCCCGATAACATTATGCTGTCAAAATCTCCCGTGTTGTTTCTCCCATTAACCTTGCCACAGGTGAGACAAAGAAGAAGAAGAAGAAGAAGAAGCCAAAGAAGAAGAAGAAAATCGAGCAGGGTGATCCCCCACGAACTGGGCTTTCAAAGGTGTACCCGGATGGGAAATATCCTGTTGGAGAAATTCAAGAGTATAGAGATGAGTAGGTAACCCGCGAAAACACCAGCGTGGCCTGAAGCTCAGTTCATGTTAGCAATGCTTGGCGCACCACCTCCGAGGAGAAACGCTATCTCGAGAAAATGGCTATGGAGGATCCAGATCTTACATATGAGAATATCCGGCGTGGCGCCGAGGTGCACCGTCTAGTTCGAAAGCACGCGCGCAAGTTCATACGTCCTGGCATGACAATGACTGATATCGCGAATGGCATCGAAGACAGTGTACGTGCCCTGGTCGAAGAGAATGGCCTGGAAGCAGGGATTGGTTTTCCCACAGGCCTCAGTCTGAACAATTGTGCAGCACATTACACTCCAAATGCTGGTGACACGATCGGTGGGTCCGTTTGACTTGTAGCTGTTGAATCGAATTTTGACGGTCTTCGTGCGATTCTAGTTTTGCAGAAAGAAGACGTTCTGAAAGTCGACATTGGTGTACATGTTCGAGGACGGATTCTTGATTCTGCATTTACGCTCAACTTTGAGCCGACATATGACAAGCTCCTAGAGGCGGTCAAGGCAGCGACTAACGCTGGGATCAAGGTATCCATCTTGTGCCACGTGAGGTGATGACGTTAATCTCCACTACACTTGCCTGCTACAGGAAGCCGGAATCGACGCACGCCTTGGGGAGATCGCAGGGGCGATACAAGAGACCATGGAATCCTATGAAGTTGAGGTGGGGGGCAAAGTCTTACCCGGTTTGTGATATTTTGTCGGATGCGTGGAGGCGAGCATTGCTCACAATATGTAGTCAAAGCTATTGAGAACCTCAGCGGACATTCGATCGATCTTTACAAGATCCATGGGAAGAAGTCAGTGCTTCTGGTGAAAAATGACGACCAGACAAAAATGGAGGAGGGCGAGTACTTTGCTATCGAGACATTTGGTTCGACGGGGCGTGGGCGAGTCGTGGAGAGCGTGAGAGACCATGGTGGGCATTTTCCTAGCCAATTTTGTTGACAATTGGTACCGCAGGGAGATGTCTCGCACTATGCCAAGATTTACGATGCGTCGCAAGCGTCAGTGAGGTACGTTTGTGTATATATCTATATTTTAACAGACATCTGATAGCTGGAACAGACTGCAGACGGCGAAATCGTTACTCAGAACGATCACAAAAAATTTTGGGTCATTGCCCTTTTGTCGCCGATACCTAGATCGGGTAGGAGAGAGTAAATATCTCTTAGCGGTGCGTGAAATTTGAGGACGGTATCAGGGGAGACGTGGAAATCTGACTTCCCACGGATTACGGCAACAGCTGAATCACCTGGTGAGTCAGGGGATCGTACAAAATTATCCACCTCTATGCGATGCACGGGGATCTATGACGGCCCAATTCGTGAGTGCACCGTAAAGTGCTTGAATACATGGACTGAAGAGAGAGTGACATTTAAAGGAGCATACTATATTATTACGACCGACGGTGAAGGAGGTAGTGAGTCGTGGAGAGGACTACTAGTTAGGATCATTCATGTGATTTAAATAAGTCTAAGAGAGGGGCGGACCAAGAGCGCGACATCTCCACAACCACCAACACGATCGCATGAGGCCAACTATCTCCTTACGCCTCATGTCCCCAAACTTCCTTATTTAAATTTTATCCCATCATCTCTCACATCTCTCAATTGCCCACCTATGAACCTCTCCTTACCTTGGCCTCTTTCTCGCTTCTCTGCTGGCCGAGCCGTCAGCCCCGCCGTCAGCCCCACCTCCAGTCTCAGAAGACCTCTATCAATCGCCTCCCTCCTACGCTATTATGAAACTCCTGGTGTACCACCCCCATTCTCGCGTGTAGACCCTCTCCTCCAGCAGCAAGGGGGCCACGTTATGAGCCTCCGTGACCTTCTAAGTCTGGGTGGCTTAATTGCTCTTAAAGGTGAGTAATGGGTCGCCCGGATCATCGCTCCATCGCCAGATGACAAAAGTTTTGTGTGTCGACGAGTGGTCTGCGCCTTACTTGCATGCAGTGCATGGCACGCGATATGGTCATATGCCCTGCCACACTTTCCCCGCTTTCCCACACTTTCCTCCTGCAGCTCACTTCAGTTTCCTTTTACTTAGCTACCGAGGTCGCAAGTGATGTGGTCTCACATCAAATATGGGGCCCACGAAAGAAGTCGTGGAGCCTCCCCATGACGATTCTTGCTGGTATCATGAGGGGCGCTGGACGTCACTCAAACCTCGTCAATATCGTAAGATCACTTCTTATCTTCAATCTTCTCAACCCTCAGACGGTGTGCCTTTTCTAGGCTACCATCCGGATGTTCCTGGGACTTGGCGGCCTAGTGCCCCTCCCACCAGATGCCCTCGTCACGCCCGTCACGTTCCGCGTGCGAAAACGTGGGCTACGGGGAATTCTCGCTCAATTTGATGAGCTTGAGGATGGCAAGCGTGAACTCTCCGGGGAATGGGTCGTCACAAAGAGGCTTTGGCAACGTCTACAAGCAGAGTGGAAGGCATCCCAAACGAAATCTCGCAACGATTCATCTATCCCACCACGTAAACATCATAACGAAAGAATTATCCTATATCTCCATGGAGGTCAGTCCCTTCCTCGTGACGCGTTTCGTAAGCCAGCCTGAATCGGTATAACCCCTCGAACTTTTCAGGAGCATATTATTTGTTCAGTCCATCCACGCATAGGTCAATAACCATACCTCTATCGAAATTTACTGATGCTCGCATATTCGGTAAGCTCTTATATTTCGTTCGATCACTCCGATATATACAACCCCATTTGACCATCAACAAACAGCTGTCGCATACCGTCTTGCTCCAGAAACTCGCTTCCCGGGGCCCCTCCATGACGCTGTCAGTACCTACTTCCGCCTGCTTGAGGACCTTCATATCCCTCCTAGCAATATCCTCTTCGCTGGTGACAGTGCCGGCGGAGGATTATGCCTAGCTATGCTGATGTACCTTCGTGATAACAATTATCCTTTACCTGCTGGAGCCATCCTGATGTCTCCTTGGGTTGGTGGGTGCCTCTCTCAAGTATGCCAAGCTTCTGTTCGTTGATCGAAAGCGCAGATCTGACAAGAAGTTGCGATTCTTGGGATAGCAACGCGCCATTTGACATTGTCCCCATCCCTTCTAATGGTGACCACATGGATCCTGTCGCTTGCTATCTCGGCTCAAATATGGAACTGTATCTTACCCATCCTTACGCTAGTCCCCTTTTTGGGGACTTCACAGGCCTACCACCTATGCTCATACAAGCTGGCGAATCCGAGGTTCTTCGTGACGAGGTCACGCTGTTAGCCCACAAAGCTACCCTTTCTGGCGTACAGGTCATGCACGAGTTGTACGAAGACGCGGTGAGTTTGCACACCTCCGATTGTTCTCCCTCTCCTTAGCAACGCTCACCTTTCATGCAGATACACGTGTTTCAAGCATTTCCTTTCCTGGAGGCGTCACTCCACGCGTTCTCATCATGCCGTGCCTTCGTGAGACACGGATTTGCCCTCGCCCAACCCCAGGATCCTCGTCCATTGGACGATCATACAGAGGCAGAGCTCGCGAACGAAATCGACAACGAGCGGGCCCACATGGTGCGCGGCGATGGGCAGGACAAAATGCCGTCGAGTGGTAACGTCCGGGGTGATTCCGAACAAGATACCAGCGATACGACAGAGGATGAATCTGACAGCTCGTATGTCAGTGCCGATGAGTCGATGCCATTATCAGAGGAAGAGGATGTCCCGCGATCGACGCCAGCCATCAAGGTGCAGGATGAACGTCTCACTGGTGACGACTGGGACGAGGGGCCTTTGAACCTCCGCACGTCGTCTTATGTGAGGTCAAGACGCGTGCAGAGCTACCACAGCTTCGAGCATGCACAGCCCAAATCGTCAGTTATGCGGGCACAGTACCCGTCATCCATTCGCAACCACGCGGCCACCCTGAATTCTCGTCACTTGCGCATATCTTCGCTTTCCTCAACTCCCGTGCCATCCCCATCCATCAGGTCGAGTTCAAGTCATCCAGACATCTCATCGCTATGTGAACAATGGGAGAGCACAGGTCCAGCAAATGTCACACTCACTTACAAGCCCAGCGGCACGACGATTTCTGCGTCATCGAGCAAGTCAAAGGGCCGTAAGAGATCGCCAACGTTTCATCATACGTAATTTCATCATAATTTCTTTTTGTCCTATTTGCTCCAGAGGGATCCTGTCGTTTTTCTTGTAGCCCGTTAATGATATATCTTTTGTCTTTGTTTTCACTATCCGCTATAGGATTTGGAGTTCATCTCCAGCTCTCGCGTTGGCTAACCATTGTACCCATTAAACTTGGGGGAAAGGACACTATCCTGTACCAACGCATGCTCGTCACTGAATAGCGATAGGAAGTATCTGAACGTATGAGACTTAAAGGGGAAAAACTTGGATGCCAAAAACAATGTGTGGCATCAACGAGGCGAAAAAAGGCCTATTGTACACTAACGTAAAGAAAAGTCATTTGCACAGGGAAATGAAGTCAGCAGCGATAGAATAGATAACTTTGGTCCAATAGGTGTTCGATGGCGGTACGTCTTAGTCCTCATAGTCAGATGAGCCATCGGAGAGAACAACATATTCAACATCAGGAGAAAGAATTTGACCATTAGCTGGCGTAGAACCAAAATGTGAACGACTGTCTTGGTAAACATCGCTGTCGTCATCACTGTCGTCGGATGGTACGTCAATCAATGATACCGACGAAGCGTCTGATAGAGGCGGGACCGTGGTTGATTCATCGTGTGAAGGAATTGGAGCGGTTGGCGCAGACGGTGCAGAGTGCGGCATTACGACGGACGACGATGCAAGTGAAGCACAACCGTCGTCAGACGAGGGGGCCTTGCTCGGTTCAGCGACGCAGATGCTGAGAAATTGGTTAGAATCGATACAAGAATAAAGGAAGTAGAAAACTCACTCGACCCAGATGCTGTGTCCAAAGCGTCTCCCCTTGCTGTCGCAGAGTCTCCAGTAGCTGATATATTTACCTGGGACGTCGGGAGCCTTCATCTCACCGGTCCACACGTCCACTTCTTCGCCAGGCGGTACACTGCCGACTTTGAAGCGCTCAGAAGCGTCGATCATGAGCTTATCGCCCGCGACGAACACAAGCTCTGTATCAGCAGGCCAAGGGCCAGGTCCGTCGTTGCGCATGCGCCATGATTTCACAAACTCGGCGCCTGGCGGGAAAATCTGGCCATCGGGAATATTGTTATCCACAACAAAAGAGGCACGCAATGGCGTGTCTTCCAAGATATTTGCGTTCTTAATAACGGGGGAGGAGAGTGAAGTGGCAGAGCTATCTAGTAATTGAGACAACAAGCGGCCAGGGCTGATTCCGTCAAGCACACCGGGTCGGGGTGATTTCTCGGGTTTTGACAGAAGTGCGACGAGAGACAATGGTGTCCCTGCATCGTCGACCCGTGTTGAGGCCAGATCCGTAGGCCCGCTCTCCTCCACTGCGATAGGCTCAGTTTCGCTCCCACTAGGCACTTCTTTGGTTTGAGAAGGCAATACGGGTGGGGTAACCACAGGTGGAAGCTCGAGTAAGTGACGGAACTGAGAAGCGAGGTCAAACAGCTCGTTGAAGT
>QFDW01003957.1:0-11832 GCA_003315895.1 Lactifluus rugatus | reverse complement strand
GCGACGGGGAGCTGCACAAGAAGTGAGAGCTGCAATGCTAGCTGGGTCTTCCCGGATGCGCTGCGTGCCAGGGTTTATTGAGCGTGGAGCTCATAGACATGTACGTGCGAGGACTCGCCCTTCCCCGACCAATTCCCATATCATACCGACTCTGATGCCGCCGCCGAGCATCTGGTCGAGGGCAATGTCACCCGTCGTGATCACTTCGCTGCCGTTGTGCATGATATCTCTCAGAAGGCGTGGCGGGCGGTCCAGAGCGCGGACAACGGCACTGACAATCTCTTGTACAGCCTGTGGTGCCAATCGACATCTTTGCGAAATATCAAAGACGGGGGATAGGAGGACATCAGAGGCAGTGAGAAAGCCGCCTGTGCAAGTTGTATAAGGGATTCACCACTCTACCAGAAAGGCACTTGAACGCACTTTTTTTCAGTGCTGACAGGTGGCCGTGAGATATTCCAGGTATAGAAGATAAAAGGATATCAGTCATTTCAGATTAACCTTACAATGCCTTGCGACGAAGAGGTGATTGCTCGTTCACCAAGCCCGCCGGAGCTCGATGATGACGGCGAAGAATGGCCAGTACATGGAATCGTGGGTGAAGACGTCGACGTTTTTGGTATCTCGAGGTACGTTTAGCTCCCCGCTTTCACCGTATTCTCCTAAAGTCCTCCTTATCCAGCTACGAGGCAAGTATTGGACTTTGTTTTTTCATCCTTCTATCCATCACCTCACACCTTACAAGATTCGATGGAAAGACTGGAGTCGTCCGGACGGCACCAACACAACTTGGATGCGTGAGCTCGACCCCGCATTTGAAACAAGCTGGTCCGAAGCCATGAAAAGCCAACGACTCGGGAAGGCTCGAGAGTCTCAGGCTATTGATCTGACGCTGCTGGCCTCCACACCGATGCATGATAGATTGACATTTGAACGCGCCGAGGCAATTGAAGAGAAGATGGCCGAGCGCTCGCGGAAGGAGGGACCGGGAAAGTTTTATCGTGGCTGGATGACTGAAATCGACTATCAAGTTGCCCAACACGAGCAACGCGAATCTCACACAGCACCCAAGAGGTCCAGTAGAAGGCCCTCCATTGTTCGGTGCGTCGTGCTCTTCGGGGTAATTTAGCCTCGGTTTTAAAAGGCGAACAAAGTGATAGGGCTGGGTTCTCTGCAGAAGGGTCGCGCATGGCTGTATCGCGGGAAAGGGGATTCCCTGGTCGTGCGGTGCGAAATAGGGAAGGAGGAACCCTGGCCAATGATGTTGACAACAATAGCGGTGATCTCGCACCCGCGACTGTCAGACGCCGCAGAAAATCAAAACGTCTGGTATGTTCGTTTTTTTCGTCTATGGCTGTCTTTCAATCTGTGGCACCGACTCATGCGAAATGCGAAGGACTAGAGACATATGGACAAACTATCAGACGGGTCTGCTTTACACTGCATTATGAGCAATACTATATGCACTTGTGCGGGACGAGGAAATGATAACTAAGCTTCAAGACCGTTCCGAACGCTGCCTCAACAGTCCCGGTGGCTCTGTACCCCCACGGCCAAGGAGCCCCCCCACCACACTAGATACCGTCTCCGTGAGCTGACGCGACTGGTTTTGTGTGTGCTTCACGTAGAACAGTCGGACACTAGTTGAGTTCCAAATTCCAAGCGGGGACATGCTGCGGACATAAATCTCGCCCCATATCAATGAAGAAAGCCACACAATGGACGACTCGGACCACTGAAGATTGGGTCAGCTTTACATCAATGAACTGCGAAGAAGGGGAAGCTAACAATAAATCTCCGTGGATTGAGAGGTGGGGCTGTCGGAAGGATGTGTTTAAGAGAAATACGTCCCAGGTGGTCAAGGACCGCCCCAGTAGGGTTTGACTTGTGTGACGTCTGTAGCTCTTGAATTTTGGGCATCAACTCGGAGATCACCAGCATTACCGAGTCGAGAGGGAGACTGGAATTAATAAGTTGACCACTGCAATCGTATCAGATAAGGGTTTATACATACCCCTGCTGCCACGATGTTACCTGAGAGCGCGACAGTCAGTGGCCATTTCAGGAACGGAACGATGAAGTATTCTCACCCATTCTTGTGTCGGCACAAACCCGTTCCGCCCAACAGCAGTGGCAGTCGCACGATCCAGGCTGTTGTCCGTATCCAACGATAGTGATCGCCGCTCTGGCATCTTGCCTCTCGCTTTCTCCGACACAGTAGTCGGGAACCCGGAGAGTGTTGCATGATCTATGCTAGGCGACACGAGAGATTGTGTCGAAGGAATTTCCTCCGCATTTTCCTTTGCCTCCTGCTCGGGTGGATCTCGTGGGACTACCCGAACTTCCGTCAGGCTGTCAACAGATTGTTCCCTACTAGAGATACCAAGGGCGTTCTCCCGTTCGAGCATTCTCTGTTTCTCTTGATGTGGTTGGTCATACTCTTCTTCTGCTGCCCTACTCTTTCCCTTGGTATCGGTAGCATGAGACTGCTCTTCCTTTGCTCGTTGAATGCTCCGCACATCGCGTAGACCCCTGGCCAGCGTGAATGTGCCTAGGTCCTCGAAAGTTCTGTGCGCTCTCAATAAAGCGTAAATGACGTTGGGATTCTCAGAAGGATGGTGCGCAATGACGGAGTTGAATATCTCCAGCCTAGAATCATTGTTCAGGCGATATATTTTGGCGTGTCGATGCGACTTACATAAAGAATAGGAGTCTTGGATGGCCTTCATCTGCTAGTAAGAAAGTAGGGTTTGCAAAGGAGCTGAAAAGCTGAAGCAAGCGTGTGGCAGAGTTGACATTCAAAGATTTGAAATAAGGTGCCGAATTTGAAAGGGCGATGATCAGCGCTGGATACATCGAGTTCAAGGAGCCCGAAGTAGTTGCGATGACAAAGTAGACAGCCTGTAAAGGTCGTTGTCACCAACGATTCCATGAAATCTAGAACACACGCACGTTAATCAAAAAATCTGCGGTAGCACCCCCGACATTCCACTTCGTGGGGATGTACGCGGATTTGATTGGGAATGTTAGTTGTAGGCCAAAGGCGGGTTCAGCCGAGAGTGTTTGAATGATGTAAGACAACATTCGACAGAGTCCGTGTTGTTCTGTAACAATGAATCAGAACAGAGACTCAGACGTTGCTGCTAGAGCTCGTCACCAGGCTTGTCCTTGATCTCTAGAAAATAGCATAGAAGATATGCCAAGATATCCATCGACTTCTCTTGTTCCAAGAGGTACGTCCTGAATTTCTGAACCATGGACATCCGTTTAACTCCCTGGTCAGATCGCTCAGAAATGTGCAACTCGTACCTTGTTCAATTCAATCATTTTCCAGAACAGTACGACTAGGGTGTTGTAAGATCGCTTTCACGTGAAATGAAAAATAGTAGCCCTCACTCGTATCCACGATATATGGGACAGATCTCCTTGACCCTGGAAGCATATTGTTGATGGATGCCATTTGCTGCTCCAATATACCGAAGATACCATCGAGGATAAACGCAAAGTCCCCTGTTCGGTGCTGGGAACGTCCACTAAGCTCAATCAGAGAGTTATTCCGATACGCAACGTACCACTTTCGCTAGGAAGTACCTAAAGGCGTTTGTCTTCAATGCAGGCGCATATATCTGGGGTTCACCTGTGGGAACATCCCTAGCACTTCCGCTCTGAAAGTCCAACAGAGCACAAAGAACCTGGAAGCTAACGCTGACGAGATTGGCCCTCGGATCCTCCCCCTTGAACACAAGGTGGTTGTACGGAAGTCGGCCTGCAACGCCTCCGATGACGGTGGTATTCGACGATTGCGATGAGTTTATAGCCGTATTTAGCAGGGAGCACAGAATGGTCAACACATCTCGTCGCTGGGACTGCTGGACAGTATGAAGGGTGTACAGTGAGGGTGTGGTGAATAGGGAGGATGGTGGGGTATATATTTGACGGGAAAGAAGCACGAGTAGAAGGCGTAGCACTTCGGTCTTGTTGGTGTCATAAGCTTGAGTAGATCCAAGATCGGCGGTTGAACCCACGCCCTTTTCCCTGGAAAGATCGTAATGGCGATTGCTCAAATGACAGACCACATCACTCACCAAATAACATAATTAATCTTGTAATGATCTACCTGTAGCTTGGCGGGTAGAGTAAAACCACAACAAAACAGTAAGTCAACCAAACAATTAAAGAGTCGTTCGGCGAGGGAAGGAAGTGTTGTAGTTTGTTTTGGGGGACGTTTGGGCATCGGACCAGCCGCAGGAGTGCTACTCTCCTCGTCCTCCTCGTCATCTTCGATGACAAATTGGGGCGTCTGTTCCGTCTGTTCGTGACGATTCTGGCCCTCGACGACGTCCTTCTTCCACAAGACCTCCTTTTCGAAAACGCTAGGTTCACTTTCCAGCTCAAAGATCACGGGAAAGACACGCTGCAGGACCCTTATGCAATTCAGAACCTCCTTGGTCGTGTTACGCTCTGTAGCACCACCATTGATGAGTGATGACGCGAATGAGGGAACGTATTTTGTCGGAACAGAGGGAAACGTGTGGTCGGAGACGAGATTGAAGAGGCGAGACGTCATGACGCGGATGAGCGTTGCAATGTTCTCGGGTGCTTCGACCAGTGCTCGGCGAACTTTGGATGGAATTAATACAAATTCCATGCGAAATTGTTGGGAAACTCACTATCTTGAGGTGAAATGAGCGAGAACACGTCCGAAGCTGAGTCGAAGAGGACGATATACTGTGTGCAGCATTTGATGGATCAGCTCCGAGTCGCGGGTCACATTCGCACGACGTCATACCTGATCCCAATAAGCATCATTCTCCGCTATGTTCTGCACCGACTAGAGCTTAATGAATGCCTTCGTTGGGACGCACAGAATCGACGCACGCGAGTTAATGCCAATTTTGAGATCCCACTTGGCTGGCTGCAAAACGCCAGCTTTGCTTCGTCACCAAGTAGCGCTAACGGGGAAGAAAGCTTCTGGGGAAGCTTTGACAGTACAGACATGATGTTGAACAAGGGTTCGTTTTGATTCGGGCCTCTTCTACATCACTTCGACGGTGCCTGGCCTCTGGCGCAATGCGCAGCGGCGGTACCTACGGCCCGGTACAGCTGGGGACGCGCTTCTTGCGGTCCCCCTTCTCTCGGAGTGACCACCGAGCAGCCTTGTAGGCCCCTTTGTGCGAACCATAGCAGCCACCAACTGTCGTGCGATCACATGTCGTACATGCTTTTAAAGTCTATTTGATCGCCGTTCTTGACAAGTAATCTCAAACACTCAGGGTAGTATTTCTCGCCAGAAATGGCGGCCGAACC
Organism: Lactifluus rugatus; assembly: GCA_003315895.1. NCBI lineage: Eukaryota > Fungi > Basidiomycota > Agaricomycetes > Russulales > Russulaceae > Lactifluus > Lactifluus rugatus. Next base: position 6,525 of record QFDW01003957.1, on the reverse strand, counting down.
TAGCGTGGGCAGCCTGCATACCCCATCGCCTCACAGAGGGCAACCGCCAAAAGAAACGTTGAGATAAGACCACGAACAAATTCCAAAAAGACACTCAAACTTTCCCAGCCTGGCTAGACCTATCCTAGTTGCATGGACCACCATGCATGTATGGCATAAAATGGACCAATCTTCACTTGATGACGCTAAGGAGTCCGCCTGGAAGACAGATTCCAGTGACAGGACCTTGCATGGAAGAGATGTAACGCTTAGATGAAAGTCAGATAGGAATGCTTTTGAGTTGGGAGATTGACCCCCCAAAGTCGTGTTACTCAAACTCCGCAAAGCATCTAGTCGTCAATGATATGTCGCACCGTCTCGAGCGAGCGAGTAACGAAATCATACTTATTCCTACGAAGTATAATAATGTAACAGGCGGCATACGAATCATAATGAGGAGTCGTGTACAGAGCGCCGCGAAGAAACGCATGAATCAAACGCTCAGGTCGATAACTAAGAAATCTCAAAGTCCTTTTCACATGGTCAAGATCAGATCCTTATGCCAAAATCATACCAAACACTGCGGCCAGAAGTGTGAGGAAGCCATTGGCAACGATATGGGAAGAACTGGACGAGTATGGGGTTCCCGTGCCAGTGCTCTTGCCCGTGCTCGTGTATTCGTTACTGAACGTATTGGCAGGCGTAGCACTAGCCACCGCACCCACCCCCCCTGTCACTGGGCCATTGTCGGGAACCTGCAAATCGCACAAGGGATGAGTGGCTCGCAGGGTTCGAGAGATACAGTCGGCAACGCACGGTCTGTTCATTCTGACCAATGGCTTTAGCATTGGCCAAGTACGCAGCATAGTTATTTCCAGTGGCCGGGGCGTTGATTGAGCTGCCAGAGTTTGTTGGTTCAAGGGAGCCAGAAGAAATGAGACTTTTAAGTAGTGCTCACCCGACCATTCCAGTACCACAGTGGAGTACTTGCTTGCAGAAGAACCAAATGGCTATCGTATGGAGGATAGGTTATGATAACAAGAAAAGGGAAGGACCAATGGGACTGCTTACGTTGTTGGTCGTTTGTGATCTTGATGGTGAACTGCTTTCCGGCTTGCAAGCCAGAATCGAATCCATTAGCCAAAGGCGTGCAGGGGGTTGCAAATGAGGACTGTGTGACGGAGTGGGTAAGTGAGGTCCTGTACACGCGATTCCATGAGCATCATTGTCGGGTAGTGTTGAAAGACACTCGTTACCCGGGGAAGAAGAACGTCACTTCAGTGCCATTAGGCGCGGTGAAATTCGACGGATTGAAGACCAGTTTTCCACCAGGAAAGACATCAACCTGAGAAGAAGAACATCAACAAAGGGTGATCCCGCAATGGCAGATGCACACAAACGGACGTTAACTTCGCCCGTGCCGCTCGGCGGCGCTGACGGAACGGCCTGGGCGATGACGAGAACAGGGAGGAACACGAGAGGCAAGGCTAAGAAGAACTTCATGGTTGCGGATAGGAATTAGACAGGAACGAGTATTGCGCCACTAGTAAACACAGAGCACAAGAGAATGGGATGGGAGAGTGAGAAAGCATGGCCCGTGGCCCAGTGATCTTTATAAAGTTGGAACGCTCCTGCGAGTTTAATATCTGACCAAGCCGTGATACCCCCAGGCGAGGGCGCCAAAGCCGGTTATCCGAAGCCAGGAAAGGGAAGCCAGTTCCCACGCCAAGGCAGCCTCGTTCCCACCGCCGAGCGCTCCCCCTTTCGAGGCATTTTTTCGGTGATAGCTCGTGGGAAATGAACAAACTTGTTCCGCAGTCCAACTATTTCGCATGTCATCACTAACCTTCTTAGCTTTCGAAACGAGGACGGCTCGTCTCAGATCGTGGGTCCTCGATAGATGGAAAGAAAGTATAAGGCAATGAATGAAATTTAAATGCCGTCACATGGCAGACCATCTGTCCAACGGTGGTATAGCGGCATGGAGCAAGCGCGTATTTGATACAGGGCGAAAGGGGCTTCAAGCCTCACTGGTGCCGGTGCAAAAGATCGAGAGAAAAAATTGAATTGCCTAATCGAGCCTAACCAAGGTTGTGTAGGCAAAAGCAAGTCTTTCTTTCCTGATGGGATGAATGCAGTAGGGCAAATGTGCGCTGATGCACTGTTTGTAATTTACGTTTTTGCAGCCCCGACACGAGGAATCTGCAGATAATTGCACCCGGAATGTTGACTGCACCCGAGCTTTGATGGCCGAGATGCAGTATGTCACAAGGACCGTGCATGAGCAAAAGAGCCTCATTCATCCCCGGCACGATGGAGAGGAAACCCGTCTGCACTGCTTGTCTGTATGCGGAGTTGTGTTACCGCTCGGCATGCAGAGACGCTACTGTACCTCGACGTCGGTACTAAGCAATGACGTTAATAAACTGCCCTAGCGGTGAGAAATGTCTCCATCGGGCGCTCTGAACATGGACTTTGAACTATAATTTAACTGTTACTGTGTCATCATTAGAAATGTTATAAGGGCGAGATCTACACGTGGCTGATGAACCATAGTAAAGGCTTGCACTTGTCGTGAGGAAACCGGACGAAAACGTGCAGGGGTAACTCGTTATGTGGCGTGTGCCAGAAGATCTTCAGTTAGTCTGACTATTCGGACGTCCAGCGACCTGAGACCAACAAGCACAAGGACACCAGTTTGAGCAAAGGATGGGACGAGGATGACCCGCGACCTAAGCTTCCCATCTTTAACAAGACGGGTAGCGAATCTGGGTTGACATCCGATCGCGTATATGTCCGGCGTCTCTGTGATGATAAAAGGGTCAATTGTGAAGAACGGGTGACACCAAAGTGTGTCTGGAGCGGTCGGTGCCATGTGACGCAACTTAAGTGTTGCTTCCGCTAGGTCTAGACGGGTTGTCTGCGCAGCAGGAACGTACTTGCACATGTCGTTGATTGGTTGTCCAGATGTTGCCAATATCGTGTATCCGGGCATGCTTTCCGAGGGAGAGGCTGTCGATTTCACATCGTCGTCATTCCCATGTAAGGAGGTGACTAGACGAATATAGGTGGGATTTGTTTCACAAGAGAAGGACGCGTATGAGGACGCATGGCCGAACATGGCCCGCGGGAGAGCCTGTTGGGGAAGGATCGAGCCAGAAGGGTCGGATTCCCCAGGAAGAATGTGAATTGCCACTGATTGGGACAAGTCGCTCAAGTGAGCAGCGAGATTCTGGATCGGGTGGGGTGAGAAAGAAGTGTTGTCGTTCCCGTGTCGACGCTGTGAACAACACAGATCAGGCGAAGGTAAGGTTAGATATTATCCTATCTCACCGATTTTCTATCCTCCTTTTCTTTCTCGTCATCTGCCATCCCGCCGGTTGGCCCCTGGGGCGCCAGTGAATTACCCAGTATGATCAGGCGGCTAATTTGTGAGGCAAAACCCTGGCCGTCAAGGTCACCGCACGCCCCCGTCAGGTACTCGACCAGGACCTGAGCCTGAGCCTCGGATGCCGGGGACAACCCTATGTCCAGACCAGAGATGAACGCTACATACTCGGTCCGAGCACCACTGTCGGAGTTTGTCGAAGAGATGTCTGTGACAGATTATTGATAGAATGGCATGATGCATGAGGGGCATGCTTACCATCAATATCCATTCTGTCGTCCTTGTCTGCTTGAGGTGCCATCCCGGGAAAACATAGATCGACCACTTCAAAGTCGCCGCTAATGGTCTCCACACCAAGCACTCCAACAATGACGCCTGTCACGAGTTGGATGTTGCCAAGAATCCTTCCAATCAATTTGATTCGGCCCGATTCATCCTCGAGCATGACCTGATCGTCCTGAGAGTGAAATTTCTCAGGGGGCGGTGGAGCAGGAATGGAATGCTTCGGAGAATCACTGAGTGAGAGGAAAGGGTAAAGATGATCTCTGCTCACGTCACGGCCGATGTCATCAAGCACATTGGGCTTGAGCGGCATATCCATATATACTGTCCCAATAACGAAGCAAAGCTGTCCTTTGGAAACATCTAGTAATCTCTGGACAAGCTTAGGAGATCCTTTAGACGAGAGGAAGATCAGTAGGTTAAGGCTGGAGAGCTTTATGGCCCACTCTATTAAAAGAAAAGTGACATACCTGGGATATTTTTCCATTTTTTAGTAGCCTCTTTCTCGACGGACGCTCTGAGAAGACGTAGTCTGACGAAATATATGTTTGCATACTGGTGCTTGAATGACTTGTTGATGGATTTAATCGTGAATGAAGGAGTCGAGTCTGTCGAGGGCAGAAGAACAGATGTCGGATGGCGGATGATGGCGGATGATGGCACGACGCTAGCAAACGATTAGATGATACAGTAGGATAAGACTCAAACAAACCAACACGGGCTCCATTTGAGTGAGGGGTACCAACAAGGTGGCAGATTGTAGGACGCGTCTGCAAAGCGCGCGACGCGTTTCGATCTCGGGCCGCGCAATTATCGATTATCGTATCATACATCTTTCTTTCGACGCTTCTCAACACATCTATCCTTCTATCAGACCATTCTATTGCCCTCGCAGGCGCCACTGCGAGTCCCGCTCAACTTCACTCGGACTTGCCTCCGTAGAACTGGCTCCTTCGTCATGGATTACGTCGGTCCGCATTTTTCAAGAGTTTCCAATGTCGACATGCGGAAAGAACGTATCGGTGCGTGCGGCAAGGGTGGGAAACACACTCTCAAGGAGAACTAGCACACGTGAGGCATTCACGCACGTTTTGATGAGATTTCCGAGTCGGAGATCCCTGAGGAGCTGCTTTGGTCTCCAGTGGCGCTGCGCCTCGTTCAAGGGTTCATCGTTCATCTTCTTACTGTAATAGATATTTATCTCTCCTTGGAGAATAGAACCAAGTTTTGAAAGACATCAACTATGGTGCCATAAGAGGTGAGATTGGTTCATCGCGCGAGGCAGGCAGAGCAGAGTTAATGACATCAGGGGTTTATAAATAACCTTCATCGCTAAGATTAGCTTAGCTTAGCGCCCTGAGCTTCTACTGCTTGGCATATATATAACCCTAGGACCCCTCTCCATCTATCAACCCAACTTCTCACGATGGCTCTTTCAAAGGTGCTTCCCAATCTTTTCTTCCGCACCACACACCCCCTGATATCATCTCATGTAGCGTGTCGACCCAGAGCATATCATCAGCCAAGCTAGGGTACGTGACCCTCGGGAACTATGTCCCCACTGGCAATTGAATCAGTTCTCTGAACGTTTATAGGACAAGAAGCTCAAGCAACGAAATGTGCATCACTTGACAAATACTGATCAAAATGCAGTTCACCATTACGGTTCCCGCTACGGTTGCTCCTCCGTCCCCAAGTACAAGATACCGTCCACGGCACGTACAACTTTAATCTTTGCGAGTGTCTTGCACTGATCCTATTATAGGGTATCGACGCAGATCAGGCTTACCAGATCATTCACGATGAGCTTTCTCTCGACGGTCAGCCTCTATTGAATCTGGCATCTTTTGTGTCAACCTGGATGCCACCTGCTGCCGACCGGCTCATGCTTGAGAACATCTCCAAAAATTTGATCGACCAGGATGAGTACCCCATGACACAGGATATTCATACCCGCTGTTTGTATTCCGTACTTATTCCTTACCATAACTTATTCACACGTCTCCGCAGGCATCTCTATCTTGGCTGAGCTTTGGAATATCCCCAAGCATGGCCATGGCCATGGCCATAACCATCACCATGCTGTGGGAACTGCGACGACTGGTTCTTCCGAGGCCATTCAGCTCGGAGGGCTGGCTATGAAACGCCTCTGGCAGGAGAGACGTAAAGCCGCACACAAATCTATTCATGAGCCAGGTCCCAACATCGTCATGGGTGCTAACGCTCAAGTTGCCCTCGAGAAATTCGCTCGCTACTTTGAAGTGGAGATGCGCCTTGTGCCCGTCTCCGTTGAGAGCAAGTACCGACTTGACCCGAAGAGAGCCATGAAATACGTTGATGAGAACACCATCGGCGTCTATGTGATCCTTGGTAGTATGTGTGCTTCATGTCTCTGGAATCATACTTCATCTGACTCTGCACATAGGTACATACACTGGCCATTATGAACCCGTGAAAGAAATGGCAGATTTGCTAGATGAGTACGAGAAAAAAACGGGCAACTTTGTTCCGATCCACGGTATAGAGCCACATTTCCGGTGATTGTTCCAGGCTAATAATGCGCGACCACAGTGGATGGGGCATCTGGCGCATTCCTCGCTCCGTTTGCCAACCCTAAACTGGAATGGGATTTCAGAATTCCACGCGTAATTTCTATAAGTACATCTGGACACAAGTTTGGCCTCGCATACGTCGGAGTGGGCTGGGTTATCTGGCGCTCACCGAAATTTCTTCCCAAGGACCTCATTTTTGAGCTACATTATCTTGGTTCCGTCGAGTATTCCTTTTCGCTGAACTTCTCGCGGCCTGCGCATCCCATCATAGCACAATACTTCAACTTCCTTCATCTCGGCTTTCAAGGCTACCGCAATGTTGCT
>QFDW01003951.1:0-10491 GCA_003315895.1 Lactifluus rugatus | reverse complement strand
CCCGCTGACGAAGAAGGGCGGGAGCGCAGCGAGTGGTGGAAGGCAAAGAAATGGGCCTGTGGGATCCTGGGCAGACTGTTCCACAGGTATATCATCTAATTTTTGTCGTCTCTGATGGAAACAAACGTGTTCCCGCTCAGATTTGGTAACCCATCCCAGCTACCTAGCCCATTGCAGGAAGAATACGGGGCGTTTGCCCAACACTTTGTGACGTCCTTTGCGCCCGAGATCTTCAAGGTGTATCTTCATCAGATCGACTTATATGTGTCGACACGGGCATGGCTCTCCAAGAAGTGTCAATATCACATTCTCCAATTTTTCACTGAGTGGTTCGTGCTTTCCTTCCATTCAAGGTGATCCTGGTACCATAAGGTGTACGTAGCGTGAAACCGCAGAGCACATGGGCGCTGCTCAAGCCGCACTTTGAGTCGCTTGTTTCCAGCTTTGTCTTCCCAAATCTGTCTTTTACACCTGCCAGACAAGAACTATGGCAATCGGACCCCATCGACTACACTCGCACATCAATCGGTGCTTCCCCGCCACTTTGGTTCATTCTCAACCGATCCTTGCCTAACATCATTTCTTCTCGATAGATGAATATGAAAATTATTCCTCCCCTGTGGCTGCAGCTACGACCTTCCTCTGCCAGCTCGTCAGCAGCCGCACCAAGTCGACATTCCTTCCGATTCTCGGCTTTGTCAATAACGTCCTTGATGCTCACCCGGCTGCGCCGCAGCGCTTCGGTGCGCTCAACATGCTTTCCGCTCTGGCCCCGTTTGCGATGCGCCATCCCGATGTTAAACGCAAGATGGAGGGTTTCACCTTGCAGCATGTGTTGCCAGAGTTCACTTCACCCGAAGGATATATGCGTGCCGTGGTGCGTTTTTTTTTTCAGTAGTAGGGTTTGAGGTTTCCCGCTCAACGAATTCGTAGGCAAACGAAGTTGTAGCCGCGGAAGTGCGTAACCGCCTAACCTGGACCAGTGACGAGGTACGTGCGCGCAACTGTCTCGCCACTAATCAGGAACCTCTGATTACTTGGTTTGCCGTAGAACCTCAGCAAGGTCTTCCGCGCCGTAGCAGCCGGGCTAGACGACGGAGAGCTGCCGGTGCGCGTTCATGCTGCCCTCACGCTGACGGAGATGGTCTCCTCGTACGACTCTGTCAAGGCTGCAGTCTCTCCCCAAGTTGGCAAAGTTATCCAAGGTTCGCCCCAGATTGCGTTCGATATGCTTCAGTGTGAACTTACCATCCTGTAGATTTGCTGAAGCTTTCTGACGAGACGGACCTTGACATCCTAAATAGCAGTATGGAGACTATGGTCGAGCATTTCCAGGATGAACTTCTCCCTGTCGCGGCACAGCTTACGGCCCGTCTCGTGGGTATTCTTCACCTTTTCGTCCCATAACCGCTTCCTAAGAGGAAATAGTGCGAGTCGTATATGCGCCTTCTACGGGAAGCGATTGCACACGAGGAGACTACACCAAAGGGTGATGACTTGGAAGCGCTCATGGATGCCGAAAACGAGGATGACAAGACGTATGCTGCGATGGGTGTCGCGAAGACTCTCAGCACGGTGAGTTGTGATAAGCACATAGAGCGATAAGTGTAGTGACTTTTAACAGATTGTGTCGTCAATCGATTCTTCGCCAGAGATCCTCGCGCAAGTGCAGGAGGTCATCATCCCTATCATCAGGTTCACCCTAGAGAACAAAGCCCTAGGTATGTTATTAAAGCATGCGTGGCTTGTGAATTAATGACTCCCAAAGACTTATTCGATAATGTGTACGAGCTGGTGGATAGCCTCACGTTTAAGTCGCGCAGCATTTCACCAAACATGTGGCCTGTGTTTGAGTTGACGTACGAGCTATTCCGGACGGATGCGATAGACTTCTTAGATGGCAATGATCCCCCACTTATATGCGCGAAGACGAAAGCTGACCTGGAATTCTTAGAAATGCTCCCTTCGCTCGACAACTTTGTCTCGTATGGCACCGACGTCTTTCGTGCTCGTTCCGACTACCGACAAAATGCACTGGACATTTACACGACAGCGCTATCCAGTGACCACCTCGGCGAAAACGATCGCATAAATGGTTGCAAGCTCGCCGAGTCGCTTCTGCTCAACCTCCGCGGGCACATCGACGACGTGAGCCTACTAATCGTCGCTCACACATAACCTATCCTCTGACCTGGGCGTGCGCAAAATCACACACACACACAGCACCTTGAGCTCATTGTGGCAACTGCACTCAGCCACCTTGACAAGGCAGAAACAAAGGCATTCCAGTTGGCGAATCTCGAAGTGCTCATCAACGCGGTGCTGTACAACCCGGGTGCCGCTCTTGCCCTGATGAACGCGCAGAATCCCCATGGCGCGCGTGCATTCTTCGACCGCTGGTTCCAGGCTGTTGATGCAGAGCGTGGGCTCCCTCGCGTGCACGACAAGACGCTGTCGATCGTCGCGCTCTCGGCGTTGCTCGAGATGGAACCTGCTGCCGTGCCTGCGGGGCTGCGTGATGGGTGGCCAGGCATTGTTGGTGGAGCCATTCGAGTGTTCCAAGGCCTACCGAAGGCCATTGCGGGTACGTGATCGGATTCCTTCACCCTCCTCCCCCCCTCCGTACTTTATTTCCCGTATGTGCCGAGTAGGAGAGGTGCCTGATCGTTGCACAGCTCGCAAGGCGCTCCAGGATTCGCTACACGAAGATGACGACTATGACGATGATGACGAACAACGGTATCTAAACATGAATGAGGAAGAGGTCGATGTGTGGGACGAGGACTCGGCATACATTGAGATGCTTGCGAAAGAGGTGCGTGTTTTGGCCCCCTCTCCTGGGGCATATGCACCCCCTCACTCAATAAATAACTGATTATGATATGCAGGGTCAACGTCTGCGCGAGGCCTCCGAACGAAAAGAGCACGAAGTTTTGGACAGTGGCGCGTCGGACGTATCGGACGAAGAGGAGGTTGAGGAAGAACTCGGGTTCATCTCGCCCCTGGACGCCGTCAACCCATACGTGACATTCAAACAAGCCCTCACCGGTACGCTTTACCGTCGATCGTTCCTTGTTGCGCTCTGACGATGGCCGTGGACGCTAAACGACGGACGGAATGTGTAGCGCTCGAGATGAAGGATCGCACGATGTATCAGGCCGTGACGACCGCACTCACGGTCGAACAGAAGACGCTCCTTATGGAGATCATGCGGATCGCGGGGGAGGCGGCGGCTGGCGCCACCGGAAGAGCATCAGCGAACGCTGGTGGCGCACCAGTTCCTGGGAGCAACAACTGAACGTGTTATGTGGGTGTATTATTATTTTTTTATTTTTTTAAATCTTGATCATGATTCGTGCGATTAGAGAAGCAGCTCTCTTTTCTTTCCCATTTTTTCTTTCAAAGAAAACTTTTTTTTTTGTCGCTCGGCTTTTAATTTGCCTTTTGTGGTGATGGAGCGCGGTCATCGGCCAACCATTGTGGAGGAAGGATGGAAGGATCACTTGTTGTCATGGTGTATATATACGCGGGTAATGTACAATGTCCTCGGACGATCACCCATACTAGATTAAGGGAGAACGATAAGAAGCGCTATGCCATCGGCTTTGCGTGTGCGCATTAAGCCAAAGAGGATAATTGCGGAAATGGAACACGGTCGAGTCGGGGATTTTTCCTTGCTGGGGCATAACTTAATATCGATCAACTGACATTGGCGCTTTGAGGGAATGGAAATAAATAGATTACATCCAGCCATCGATTCCGCATGTACGTGAAGCACGAGAAAAGACAAAAAAAAGAGGGGGGGTTAACATAGTAAGAATCGGGGATCATACAGCAGAGATGTATCTGGTAACGGATGACAGATTGGCCACGTGGGGATATCGATATCTATGTATGTGTGCAACATTTGTGCATATATACGTGGTTATACTCTATGAAGGGTTCGACACAGGTCAAGCTCTATGTATGGGAATCAACTCATTAGGGAAAAGAGAAAGGCAAAAACAGCAGGCATCATTTTATGAGAGCATATGACGGTGGAGCCGTGATGTCATGGCACCCTCGTGGCTGCCTCGATCTCACTGAATCCAGGCAGCGACACTCCGCCCACTCGGGGGGACTTACCGCCTCTCTCATCTCCGAGACCGGACGGGCTTGGAACGCGCAGCGGCGCGAGCTTGATAGGCGGAGACCCTGCTCGTGAAGTAGGCATGCTCGGACCCGCACTGCTGCCAGCGACTTGGACATACGGAGGTGGGAGGGGTGCGGTTGCGTGTATCGGGGTCATGCCAAACGCCGCGCGCACCGAGTGAGCAAGATACGGGTGTGAATGGCTGTGGTACGATTGGGAATGATGGCTGGGATGCGACTGTGTTGGCGACGGCGCGCGCGAGTGTGCATGACTGCTAGGTGAACTTCCGCTGCTGCTCGGCCCACTGGAGAGGGCGGGTGTCGTCAACCCGTGCGAATACGAGTGTGTGTGTGGGCTTGAGTGAACCCCATGACTAGAAAGACCGCGCTGGTGAGAAAAGGTATGCTGGGACGCAGGAGCGCTGAGAGGGGAACATGAGCTTGATCTCGTCGAGACGAGAAAGTGTACGCACCTGCAGGGCTCGTAATCATCGGAACTCCTCCGTTTGCGACCGATGCTGTACGAGATTGGCGGGCTATCCGGCGCACGACCCCTTCGTCGATGCAAGTCATCTCCAGGTGAGCCCGGCCGCGTAGCCGGGGGAGGCAGCATGATGGGTGAAGGGGCCCGTGACGGCTGTGTTGAGTGAATGTTCAGCGTTGATATCCCGCCAAGGAACGGACTTGTCGACGGCGTCATATACGCTCCAGGATGCGCAGCCGCAGATGGCTGTGTGGTATTGGGTAAATCCTCATCCGTGCTACGCGGCGAAGGGGAGTCATCTATGGGCGCTGTTACTCGTGGCTGTACAAACGCATAAGAGGGTCCATGCGAGTGTGATGGTGATTGCGTCGTCCAAGCACCGTTAGCGTGCCGGTGTTGGTCCCCGTCTACAGTATAGCCCGCCCCACGTGAATGTGGGAGAGTATCGTGCATCCACTCGCCGCTTGCACGGCGACGCGACTTGAGTGTGCTGTCATCATCGACGTCGGCGTCGAAATATTCGCGCGCAGCAGAACCACCGGCGAGGTAAGGTGTAGCGACGGGGGAGGTAGCTGCGCTCTTGGAAAGGCGGCCGAAGCTCTGAAGAATCTCCGCATGACGGGCCGCGTGCTCAACACGCCGGAGCATCGCGCTGTGCTTGGCTTCGTATTCTGCGCGACGATGAGCCTCCTCACGTTCGAGAGCATACAGCGCATCAGTCGCTATGCTTGACAAGGTGGAGAATGCCGACGGGAGGGTATCAGATAACAAGGGTGTAGATGAGTTGAGGCGTCTAGGGGTATGTATCGGGCGAGCATAGGACTCCTAGGATGTGACAGCAAGAAGATTAGAAGACTGCAGGTAGGATGGAAGCGGAGGCACCGCTGACACACCTCGTCGTCGCTATTTGCTCGGCTCCGAGCCTTCTTCTTCGCAACTCCCCGGCCGAGAGCTGTATCCTCATCATCCCAGGGTTCCGTTGTTGAAACGGACGATTTGCTTTTTTGACGAGATACGCTAGAGCCTGATGGGCGGTGGTCATTGCTGTGTATCCTCGCGTGACGGGTGAGTTCGTCTGAGCGGGAGAAGCGTTTCTCGCAAGTTGGGAATGTGCAACAAAACGGTTTTTCTCCAGTGTGCGTGCGGATGTGACGAGTCTGAGAGAGAAAAGAGGTAAGCAACCAGACGAGTTGAGTGACGCGGGACGAGGTGACGAGGACAAGGATAGGTAATGGCTCGCGGCATGTGATAGAGAAGGAAGTGCGAAATGCGAACCTGATGTTCGAGTCTACTGAAGGCTCGTCCACAGAGGGGATAGGGACACTTGTAGGGACGAGGGATGGCCCTCTCTTGTTGAGGCGCTGATGGTGTCATACCGTCCAAGGTAGTAGTCATTCAGGGCTGATGGGGGGGATTGTAGTAGTTGGGGATGGGTGGTTGGCAAGGGATGCGAATAAGGTTATAAGGCTGTGGGAGAATAATATCGGGAGGAAAAGGGAAAGGGGGTGGGAAAGAGCTGGTGGAGAGTGTGTGTGTCAGGAATCTAGAAGAGGTCGAGCCGTCTGGTGTGAAGTTCTAGGGAGGGATAACAAAGTCTATTTGAGAAAGAAGTATTCGGGAAGCGAGGTGGAAAGCCTGATAATAAGTGATCCCTCAAATCTTCGGAGCAGGAAGCCCAGGCGGGGAGATTAGTGGGGAGAGGAGGAGAGGGAGGGGAGGGGAGGGGCTAGAAAGCACAGCGTCCAGGCGTCAATGAGTCGAGTCGAGGCAACCGCGCGCATTCTGGGGTGCCAACCGGGCCAGCGTGGTTCACGACTCGAGGTAACTGACAATATCTTTTTTTTTCCCTCTTCCCTTGCCTTGCCTTGCTTGCCTTGCCTTGCCTTGCCCGAGGCTTAAGCCCATCTCTTCTTTCGATCAAATTATTTCCCCGCTTACAGTAACAATTTCCCCTCCGCTATCGTGGACCCTGTCGTCACACGTACACCCCCTTGTTGCAGGACCCCTCCCCTTTCCCCATTCCTCATTCCATTTTGTTCCCTCCCACCTCCCCACAGTCCACTAAACTTGTTTCGGTAGTTTTCATCCGTCACAATCTGTCACATCCTTTTCCAATCACATATACTGTATATGTATTTTTTTTTTTTAATTTGACTTATCATCCCCAGTCGGATTCGGCCCGCTCTTGTATACTGAAATTCACTTCTTGACCAGGCTGGGATCCTTTGACTTTTAAAATCTTCACTCGGGTTGGCTAACGGTTCCTATCTTAACCCCTCCCCCTACCACGTGCGTACGCATCAGCCCATATTCATTACCGGCATCATTCTCTTCCCTCCGCCACAGACCGATCCAGCGTCATTTTATCATCTCACGCACGCAGCAAACACCCGCCATTCGCGTCATTCCGATCCCTAATTCCAATTCGGCTACTTCCCCACACCCCGCGTCCCTCTTCCGCGGGTATTCCCGCCCTTCCATCACGCCATATTGCTGCCCCTTACATACAGACCGCCTAGGCCTCATCCCCGGTCCTCGTTTGTGTCATGACCTGTAAATGTCACGACTCTCAACTTGCTTTTATGTCTTTTTTTGCGTGTCCGCTCTTGCCACGGAAACGTCCCCCTGTCTCCACTCTCTGGATACATTCGTGCCCCACTAGTCTAGCCCCGTTATCTCTTCTCTATGCTTGCGCCGAGTAAATCGGGAAAAACGCGGAGAATCGACGTGGCAACTGCGCGCACGGAGTACTTTTCCTGCGACCCCAGATCAGAAGTAGGACACAAGCGATCCGAACCATACACCACGGGCATCGGGGTCATCAAGCGGGCACTTGCATTACTAAATATGGAAACTGCTTCCAAACCTCTCCGTTACTAGTCCCTGTGGCTGCTCTTTACACGAGCCTGTATGCGGGCAAGGGCGTGGGTGTACGGTCACGGCAAGATGCGTACCTTCCACAACTCGCTTTCGCAGCACCCACAACGTACATTAGTCTCTTCTCGTAAAAAAGTTTCCCATGGGACACGCTCACGAAATATGGTCATGACATCGTCTGACTTCTTTAAGTTAGGTACACGCACACCTTGCGCCCTGCTTGTATGTACGCACGCATCCACCTCTAGATCTATCTTGTGTACCCTCCCGGTTGAACTAAATATGTGCGTTAGCTTCTATCACGCACATGCGCATACAAACGGTCGTTTGTTTTTACGTGTCATCGTGACCAGTGGCTCGTATTCGACGCCATCGACTTGGGCTGTCGTCATTTCTGGTGCCTGATACTGTAACGTCAACGCCGCTTCCATGTGTATGCGCGTACAGATCCATGATTCGATTGATTGGCGACGCCGCGTCTCGCCCCATCCAAGCCGAGCTCGACCCAGCCCTTGACCAGCCTTCGCTCAAACGCAGACAAATAAAACCGAACTGACCCAGGCAAACTCCTTGATGCTCAAAGGCAATCTTTCCTTCTCTTTGCTTTCGGAAACAATGCGGCAAGGTTTTTAACTAGCATTCACAGGCCTGTAGTATATATGACGCAATACTCTGTACTCGAAATTTTTTTTGGCAGCCCCCTAATAAAAAGGACCTGAAGAACGGTAAATTGGAAGCGGGAGCAAGGAAGTTCTATTTTTGTTTTCAGTTGAGGCAGTACGACGGATACAAGGCTACCTGTAGTTGTAGAACGATACACCCGACGGCCGCCCACTTCACGGCCACGTCAAAAAAAAAAAAAGAAAAGAAAAAAAAAAGCGACAAATATTGTATCAAACTCGGTCCGAGAGCCACCAAAACATCTTCGGCAAAGGCCACCGTGCGATTCAGAGGTCTTTGCGGGGAAACATCACCGACTTCGCCTAACCTTCGCGCTGTTGCGCCGAAAAGGAATTACCCGCGAAGCCCCCAATCCGATAGATGGTTACGGTGAAAGGGGCGACAAAGGACTTGAACCATGAGGTTTGGCACCCTTCGGGTCCTCCCACTCCACTGGAAGCAGTTGCAGAGTTCGAAGTTCTTAGGTTCTTGATCGTTGTGGCGCCGCTCGACGCCTCTTTCCTGACATGGGTAGGGTTCATCGGCATTTCTTAAAGACGAAACGAACCCGGCACCCAATGCGAATACCGTACCCATAGACGGAGTGCGCCCATGTGCCCAACAGTGGCGGTGCAACCTGTTGTGGGCATGATCCGCGGTCGAGGCGAACTCACCTCAAATCCCCACGACGCAACTTCGTTGAATATATATATATATATATGAACCGGAGAAACTTCTCACTGCTGTATGTCCTGATTCCATCTACTATTTCAAACATACAATGCCAAGACAAAGATAGTCGCTGAGTCGTCCAAGTTATGGACTGAACAGGGCTGTGTGTAAGTCCCCCCTCATTATATTATGAGAAGACAATGGGACTCTGAATTACACCTGGTCGTGCGTTTACGTTTGGATCCTGGCCAACCATATCAAAGTGGAGGATGGGTTGGCTGTGCCTTTGGACGCGGGTTTTCCCGGTGGCGCTGGCGCTGTAGTCCTCGTACCGTTAGAGCCCGCTGTACGGTGATACACTGTACTATCTATCCCTTATCCCTGTTCTTGCATCTGTGTCATCGTCATGGATAGCCTCCCCTCAAAAAATGCGTGTACAGCCGCACACAGCTTGAAAAGGCAAAGCGAGTCACACAGGGGGGGGTAAAAAAACGAGGCGTAATGTCAGAAAATAGAATGGAATCGAAGCGGAAACGACTTGGGCTTGGCGCTGCTCCGAGCGCTCCGGGTTTTCGATATTAAAGGAAGTGTATGTAATTGACAATCAGGTCGTCACACATGCGTGTGTGGTGTGTATTGTACGGTTCGAACAAAGCCCCGGCCTCACAAAGTCGGATGGTAGTAACACAATATCGACCTCTGCGGCAACCACAAAGGAAACGGGCCATGTGTGTGTGCATGAGACGTCACGAACCATGAACGTGGGCCCTTCATTTTACAGAGAGAACCCTAATTTCGTCGTTCTGCACCACTCACCCCCCCTCTTTTTTTTTTGTCTTTTCCTTTCTTTGTTTTTAAGCACAGATTCACTTCAAGGGGTCGGTCACACGCAGGTATCGGACTGCTGATCCGACTCAGAGTCACCTCACTTGTCCTGGTTTCGCGCTCCCGCGGCGCCGAGCGAGCGCTTCTATAGGGACTTGTGCGATGGGTGTGCGTTTCACATGCTTGTAAGTTAATCGATCCGCCTTTATATGTGGCTTCGCGAGTGGATGAACTGTATGACAGGTTGAAAGGTTGTATTGTATGCAACCTGATCGTGCGTCATCATTCCAGCTGCATTGTCGGACGTGTCAATTCATGGGAGTTCGCACAACGTCTCTAGCACGTCGTTGCGGCTCATGCTCATAATTAGTAGCTCCGCGCCGCGCACTGGCTAACAAAACTGGACCGGACAGGAAATCGATGTGAATCTGCGTTGTGGCGCACTGTGACTGCACTACAACTACCAATGCAACCACCTTCGTAATTTCGAATATATATATATAATGCCGTCAGTCGCACATATCCATTTCACCGCCGTTCCATACTCAATTTACCTGCCTCTCTAAAATTGGCAGTGACTACTGTAAATATAGCTCAACACTGCTGGCCGCACTGACATTTCCAATGATTAAGAGGACCATCACGGTCGCCGTGGTAGGCTAAACGTAGCAGGCTAATTGGGAAAGCATCGCTGTTCCACGTGGCCTGCAGCTGTTTTCTACTCAACTGTTCGGGTGCGCTGGCCGGGATGGGCCGCTATCACCATCTCCCGGCTCGTTTCCGTGTGCTACCCCTTCTCATATCCGATGAGTGCCGAGATGTGTATACGTGTCAGCGCAAGC